>VMDO01014491.1:0-54427 GCA_007922755.1 Pedetes capensis | reverse complement strand
AAACTGCATACTTTCAGGGTAGCAGGGAGATTTACCATTTAAAAATACTTACATGTACATGGTTTGGAGAAATAGACTGCCACATGTGGTTCCTAAAGTATTTTTTAAAAGCATTTGCCTTTTGATTTTATAACTGAGAGTATGTAAACATCTTTACTTTTGACTCACTTTTTAGAAGGTCTGCTTCCTAATGGGTCCTTGGATTGTGTTCTAGCTTCTGTTTGAAGTCAATAATGTCTTCTTAAAAACAAGTCAAGTTTCTTCCATGAATGTGGAGTTGGCTGGAGGCCTAAAAAACAGACAGCAATTCTCAAAAACATAAGGCACCTTTAGATTTTCCTGGTTGGAGTACTTATAGAAAAAAATCTCTCTATATACATTTTGGAGGATAATTCATGGCAGTCTGTAAGGCAGCCAGTTTAAAAAAAAATCAGGTTTTCTCTCTCCCATGAACATAGCATGATCACTTAGATTAACTGAAGATTTTTTTTAACCTTTTGCTGAAACTTGAACATATAAGAAAAACAAACATATAGGGGAAAAAAACAGTGACCAAGTCAATAAAGGAAAGTAGCTTCCGGGTGGCTTGCTGGCAGCCTGTCCTGTTGCTGCGTGGAATATGGATGGATTGACCAAATGGCAGCCAAGAGGCTGTTCTCCAAAAATGGGACTATCTAAAAAGTACACTTTTGATCTTGCAGTCTGACTCTCTTGATTCTATGCATCACAGGCATAGCTGGGGTGACCCTGAAAGACAGCTTTTGGTTCTTTAATGTGTGTGCATTATGATTTCACTTTAGAATCAATGCTCAACGCCAAAGCTACTCATGCTGCACCAGCAGAGCCAGCCCCAAGGTGCAACTCCTCTTACCACATACTCCACACAGCTCTTTCAAACATTAAGCAAAAATTCACCAGACTCATTTGGGTCATATGTCACTGTCCTTTTCCACTGAACCACAGAGGAACACGATTTCCTTAGAAAGTTTGTTCATCTGAATCAAAATGACATTTATCCAGGGGCCATTATCCCAAAACTTGAAACATATTTCCCACTAATAAGAAACTAAAAGGAACTGAGAAGAATATTTAGTACCTAAAAGTTCATAGAGTTATTTAGCTCAGTTGGTAGAACGCCACTCTTCAGTCTCTGAGGTCCCGAGTTCGATTCCCAGCACCGCAAAAATGGGAGAAGGACGTGGCAACCCACTCCCAAGGTGATCCCAAAACAATTTGCCATTGAAAACCCTGTGAGGGTCGCTATGAGTCTGACACGGCTAGATGGCACCTAACAACAACAACAAAAGTTCATAGTGATGGTGCTGGAGATGAATATTGAATGCACAATGAACTGCCAAAAGAACCAACAGATCTGTCTTAGACGAAGTGCAACCAGAGTTCTCCTTGGAAGCAAGGGTGGCTAGACTGCGTCTTATGTATTTTGGACATGTAGTCAGAAGGGACCAATCCCTGGAGAAGGATATCATGTTTGGGAGAGTGGCAGGTCAATGGAAAAAAAAAAAAGGGAAGCCACTCAACTAGTTCAATTGACACAGTGACTGCAACAATGAGCTTAAACATGAAAAAGAAGGGAAATAAACATGAAAAAGATCATGTGCCTGGCACAGTGTCAGGAAGTGTTTTGTTCTGTTGTACATAGGGTCGCTATGAGTCAAATCCAACTCAACGGCACCTAACAACAACAAAAATTCATATTACATAGGACATATACTATATTAGTTTGTTGTCACTGTGGCAGAGAAATAAACAGAAAAAAAATTATGAGAGAAAAGATTTATTGGAGGCTCACAGTTAAAGGATCCCAGCCCATAATGGTGGCAGGGCAGGCATAGCACTAGCAGGCAGCAGGGCAGGCCATGGGATAGGCAGCAGATGAACTCACATCATAGAAAATCAGCACCAGAGAGCAGAATGAACAACTGGAACTGCAGGTCCAGGATAAAAACCTTCAAAGGCCCAGCCCCAGTGACTCACTTCCACCAATCTAGATCCCATGTTCCAAAATTCCATAACGTCCCATGGCAGCATCACTAGCTGGGGCCCCAACATTCAAACACATGACCTTCAGGGAACACTTAAGATTCAAACTACAAAATTCATTGAATCTCATGAAGTGAGTCATGTCTACCCAAAGGATTAAAATCCCCAGTATCAAGTTCAGGTTTATAAAAAACTTTTAAAATGCTTGAGCTGGAATAGATTCAGTGTTCGAGTTCAGATTCAATTTGAAGCCCTGCTGTCTACATATAGGATTCAAACATCTGGGTTCAGGTTCAGGTTCATAAAATTAAAAAAAAAAAAAAATGCTTGAACTGCAACTGGTTCAGAGTTCGGGTTTGTAGGGAAAAATTGGGAGGAAATTGGCAAAAACTCCCAAACTGGGAAAATGGCATTTGAATATCTGGTTTGTAAGTTAGAAATCTAGGGAAAATGAAAGTAACTTGGTTGCACGTTTGTGCAAAACCCTTGCTGATTGGACAACTGGACTGAAAGCTGATTGGTTCAGCCCATTCCATGGGCAAGCTACAAAAAGAGTTGCGCTGCGGCAGCTCCATCCTTTCTTTTTGGCATCCTTTTCTGCACCTTCTCACCGGTTCCTGCCCAGACCACCGATGAGGAAACGACTCTCCCGCTGCTCTCCCCCAGACCTTTGATGAGGAAAAAACGCTCTCCCATAGCAATCATCAACAAGGAAAAGAACCTGCTCTCCCTCTGACCACCGAGGAAGCAACAGCTGTCTCCACGTGACCACCGAGATGACCAACACAGGTGTTTGCTCCTGGAAGGCAAAAGCGCCTGAGGCTTTTCCTTTCTCCCGTCTCCTCCGGGGTCCCGAGGACCGCAGGAGTCTGCGCCCCTCACCTGAGGGTCCAGAGTGAATTGTGTTTACTATCTGTGTGCACGGTGGCGCAGCCCGTCCGAACCTCCAGGCCAGACCGGGAGGCGCGTGCCCCACAGGGTTCAGATTTGGTGTGAAGCCCTGGATAAGACCAGTGCTCCTATGATCACAGCTTATGGTATAAACATAATTCTGTTTAAGTTTCATTGCTATGGAAGATAAAAAGAGAACAAGGAAAAGAAAGAAGGCTAAAGAAATAGGTAGGCATTATCCACCAGAACGTTAGCTACAGAAAGGCAAACACTTGGTCTTTTTTTGTTCATTGACAAAGTCCCCATAGTTAGACTAGTGCTGGGCATAGAGCAGATGCCTAGTTGTTGTTGGGTGCTGTGGAGTCGTGTCTGACTCGTAGCAAGCCTTACAGGGTTTTCAATGGCTGATTATTTTGGGATTGCCTCAGGAATGGATTGCCATGTCCTTCTCCCACTTTTGCTCTGCTGGGAAATCGAACTCAGGACCTCAGAGAATACAGAGGGGTGTTCTACTGACTGAGCTAAATCCCAGCCCATCTGCCTAGTTAATGAGAGCAAAACAAAGCATTGGTTTTTAGTGAAACTCTGTTGGGAATAGTAGAAAGAAGGAGAAGAAAAGACAGAGAACAGAAGAAGCAGAGCTCCCAAAACACATGGTTTAAGAACAGTTTATGTAACATCAAACAAATCTACTTATTTTGAAAGTTCTTGGTGACTCCATTATATTATTGCTTATTATTGCATGATGATTATAACCATGATGAGGATGATGATGGCTACTTATGATAACCCCAAATCATCAAGACATCAAACTAAGTAAAATTCAAAATACATTTATTATGCTTTTTTCAAGGCACATAAAAATGCAAAGCATATTGTCCCAAAATATCGTTGTAATTGTTTTAAATTAATATTTTCAATCTAACATTTAAAATCAAATTTTTGAATTCACAAATGTAGAATACAACCTACCTAAATGACAGCAGATAAAACAAAACTAATAGAAAAGTCATCATAACACCAAAGGCATCTAGAGTACTTTCCAGGTTGATATCATCAAGTTGGATATAGCAAAAATAGCTTACATCTTCCAATGTACACGTATCCTTAGGATTTTGTAGACGCAGGTCCATAGGAAATGATTGCCCTCTACAATTAGTGAACAGCACTGAGCTTTGAAAGAGACTGAAGCTTTCTCTGAAATTTGCATGTATAAATCACATTCCTGAATTATTTTCTTTTAACACATATGGGACATCATGTGATTTCAAAGACCAGAGGTCTAGGAATGAGGGAAACCACTCAAAGTTAAGTCACAGGTAGAGCTGGTTTTGTGATTGCTTTGGGCTTTCCTTTCTCAGTAAAATGCTGATGATACCTCAAAGGAATTTTGAGGGACAAGAGAACTGCCGTCTTCATAAACCAACTTGCTCCTTGGGGTCTTATCCCAGGCACATCTGGCCTATCTCACATACAAGCCGGACAAAGCAAAGCCCTCAGGAAAATAGACACAGGGGTCAGCAGTTGGTGTGTGGCAGGTGAACACTGGAAGAGGAAAGGCTGAGGGGATGAGGCTGGAGCACTGGCCGCATGTGCCACACCCTCCCTCTCCCCCTGCTTGAAGTGAGGGCCATTTCTGTGCCAGGGATGGTCCGGCTATGTGTGTGATCATCCAATGCCAAAGCAAGTCCTTCTCAGACATCTCTGCATGAGATGAGAGATGTCCTCTCTCTACTGTGGTTGCTGAGGGTGATGGTGTCAGCCTAAAGTTGCCATTTAGACATTTCCTTGGCTCCATGGGAAAGCTTATTTGCAGAGGGAAAGAAAGAGGCCAAGAGACAGAAGGAGGAGACAGAAAATGAAAGAGACGAATTGCTATAGTACATCCTTTTCATTTGAGTCCTTGAATCCAGCTTGGCCTGGAGCCAACCTCACTTCTGGAGATCCTAAATATGAACCAATGCTTAAGCCACTTGTTATTTGCAATGAACTATAGAAATGATCTGTGAGAATATAGTGTTAAGACAGTTGCTATTTGTAACCACACTTTGGTCTCGTACTGTATAGGGATAATTATCTTCTGCCATTTTCTTCTCCTACAACACATACCCACACACAGAGTCTGGGTGCATCACTGAATAATATACCTGGGAGAAAGCTGAACTGGTTATCTCTAACCACGTCACCCCAGAGTGGCCAAACGATGTGTCCTAGATTGAAAATGGAGCTGGAGAACACCATAAAAATGCATGTCCCAAGCAAGTGAAAGGATGCCCTGGCAAGGAATGGAGACAATGTCAGGATTCATTCTATCCCAAGGCACCACACTCAAGAACCAAAGCAGAAAAAATAATGAAGGATGATTTCCAATTCTCTAATTGTTCAAAGTCCATGGCACAGAAGAGGTATTTGCTCCCTGATAACTGTTGCCGTGCTTATAGGTGGAAATCACCAGAGCACAAAGCAGCAGCAGAGATTAGCAACAGTATGACCAGCATTGACAGAACCCCAGACTCCAGCAGACAGTGTCCAATGCAGGAGGGCTCAGGATGCCCTCGTGTGCCAGAGCCAGTTCTTACCACTCCCCTATAGCACTCCCCTGTTAGATCTTCAGAAATTTTACAAGGTGATTATCAAACACAGCAAGGAGTAAAATTAAATCATTCATTAAGTTGTATTAAAAGCGAACATAGTAAACAGTCAAAACTCATCCTTTCCTTATTGTTTTGCCACACTTTACTATTGTCTGTGCTCTTGAGGTGAATTCTTTTTCACTTGCCTGATGGAAACACTACATAATGGTGTGTTAATGCTCATCTCTTCTCAACTTGACACTTGGTGGCATCATTGTTGGTAGCTTGAAACTGCCAGGATAAGAGTGGAAATTGCAAGTTCGATAAATCTGGGCTTACTAGTTCATTGATTGTTTAGACCTAATATGATGAAAAATGCTGCTAATGCAAATTAAACTTAACAGTGTAGCATGTCACTGGGTTTGTGGTGCACACCTGGAATCCCAGCTACTTGGAAGGCTGAGATAGGATGATCACAAGTTCAAGACATGCTTGGGCTATCTTGTGAATTCAAGACCAGCCTGGGCAACTTAGCTAAACTCTTCTTCAAAATAAGATTGTTTTAAGAGTAGAAAAATGCTGAGGATATAGGTCAGTGATACAGCACTTGCCTGGCATATACAGGCTCTGAGTTCAGTCCACTGCAAATGGAAAACAAATTGAAGGAATGTTCTTCTAGTCTTATACAGCCATAGTCCTATTCAGGAAAGAGGCCTCACATCACTGGCCAGAGTCAAGTCTGTTGTTTTTCTTTCATGACATGCAACATAAATGAAGGTATCAGTCAACATTCCTTATTTGCCAGTTGCAAACCACTGTAGATTGACTACCGATACAAGAGCTCACCAAAAACTAAAAAGGATTTTGTGCAAAGAAATTGGCTATACGGAAGTTAGAAAGAAAGAATCCTGTGCATTTTATTATTATTATTATTATTAGGTTGTGTGCTACATGCCCTATTTTGTGTTGTTGTTAGGTGCTGTCTAGTAGAGTCTGACCCATAGCAATGCTATGTACAACCGAATGAAATACTACTGGACATTGTGCTATGCCCAGTCCGGTAATGGGTTGCCAAGTCCTTCTCCCAAGTACCTGGTATAGGAAACTCCATTTTTGCCCAGCCCAAAGTGAGTGATTTTATAGAATAAGAAGACTTGGTGCATTTCTCATGCCTATGGAGGAGCATAACAGGTGATAGGTGAGGGTCCCCAGCAGAGGCATAGCCAAGTCATGGAAGGCTTGCCCCACCCATACCTTACAATTATGCACATTTCCCATCTCTTGGATTTTTCCTTTGTTTTTTAAGTCAAGTTACATGCGTTATCTGAGAACCTATAAATTGCAAAGTCTTTTTCAAATAATGTTAGTATGTAAATATAAAATATTACATTAAATTCCCATCATTAATATTGAAGAGTAAGTCAATATTTGGTAAAAAATAATCACCTCCGGGGAATGTGCTTTTCTGCCTGATTCTGTGCCTCCTAGACTTATTCAATTATTATTTAATTATCTGGTTAAATGTCATGGCTTACAAAGCAGGGATTAGATTAAGAATAGCATGAGGTTTATTTTAAACCAGCCCCACATTCGATAGAGCTGCCTTTGTTTTACCCTCTCACGGGGCACAGAATTTACATTAGCCTTTTGCACCTGGTTTTGAACAAGTTGATTCTATGCGAGCTCCCCCTTCCCTTTTTCAAAACTATCCTCAGGTATTTCATATTTTTCCAGTCTTTCAGCTATTCTACACCCCACCTCTTCATCTCCCCTCTGGGAGTCTTAATTCCATAGTAAATCAAATACCTTAACAAAGAACTGTGCCTGAAACACAAATAGAAAGTAAATGCTGGGTGGCAGAGAACCATCTAGTTTCAAAAGCAGGTGGGACACCACCTTCTGACTGAATGGTTTGCTGTTTAATTCATCCCTGTAAGGTTGCTATAGCAACCACTCCACCAGGAGGATTTCTTGGCACCTAGATGGACTTTATTTCCCTGACATTCAAAGAGGAGGGCAATGACAATCTCTAATGAGAAGATTGAGTGACATTAAATTGCTCCTCTTTCAGCTTTACCATATTGGACCAACATTTGGGTATTTTGAGCGTGGCCATTTGTCAGTCTTAGAGTGCAGAGGTGCTTGCTGGGGTGGGAGGGTAGAGGGAAGGGGAGGGAGCAGACAGACCCAGGGTGGCTGCGGGGAGGCTAGGAGAGCAGCTGAAACGTGGTGGGCCATGCTGGCCTTTTGTTCCTCACCATCTGTGTGCTGTGGTTTTGGGAGGAGAGCCAAAGCCACGTTACCTGTATTGTGCTCCTCAAGCTGGGGCACGGCTGCCAGTCCTGCCTCAGACGCTGGGGCCTCACATACAATGACAGGGCCATAATAGCCTGGCAAATAAACTATCTGAACATTTGGCTTTATGAATACTGAGCAAAATTCTTCAAATAAATTATGAAAATGGCTCTAACAGAACAGATATGTGAATCCTATGGTAAGCCCAGGGCCACTGATTTGTATGTTAAGGGTGATAATAGTTCTATAAAGGGGGAATAGTTTTCAAAATAACTGATGAGCTTCAAAAAAACTGGTGCACTAAAAGGGTTCCCTTGTCTCTTAAAGAACATTAAGGCCTAGGATGTCTAGCCAGACAGCTGAAGCTGAAAGGAACATGTGCAAAACATATGTACATGTGGGGCTTTTCAGATAGTGAAAATAAAATCAAATTATGCAGTCCTGAAAAATCATAATTAGAGAAGTAAAATACTTTCAGGAAGTCAGTTTGACAATCAATATCAAAATCCTTAAAATTTTGAATGGTCCTTGATGCAGCAGCTTTACCTCTAATAATTTGTCCTAAGGTGGCAATTGGGCTGGGGTTTAGTTCAGTTGGCAGAGTGCTTACTCTGTGTGCTCTGAGGCCCTGGGTTAGATCCCCAGTACTGCAAAAGTGGGAGAAGGACCTGGTAGCCCACTCTGGAAACAATTAGCCATTGAAAACCCTGTAGATAGTAGCAAAGCACTGTTGGAGATAGTGACTTCTTTTTCCTGTTGTACATAGGGTCACTATGAGTCAGACTCAATGTGACAACATCTAACAACAACAATCATGACATATGCAAAGTATTGACAATAAAACAGTCATTTGTAGTGTATCTGATCATTTAACCTTCAGAAATCTTCTGAATATAACCATAGGGAACTGGTTAAAAGATATTATGGTAGATCCGTGTAACTGTTGTTGTTGTTGTTGTTGTTGTTGTTGTTGTTGTTAGGTGTCATTGAGTCATGTCTGACTTTTAGCAACCCTCATAGGGTTTTCAATGGCTGATTGTTTCAGGATTGCCTTGGGAGTGGATTGCCAGATCCTTCTCCCATTTTTGGGGTGCTGGGTATTGAACCTGGGACCTCAGAGACTGCAGAGCAGCACTCTACCAACTGAGCTAAATCCCAGTCCCATGTAAAGATTACTTTGCAGAAATTAAAATGGTTCTAAAGTATATTTTATAAAATAGAAATGATAATAATAATATGCTACTACTATAATTTGGACCTGGAAAGTCCCCCAAAGGCACATATTTTGAAAGGTTAGCCCTCAGCCTGTAGCACTATTGGGAGGTGGTGGAATCTTTAGGAGGTGAAGCCCAGTAGGAGGAAATTAGGTCATTAGGGGTGTGCCCTTGAAGGGGGTAATAGGACCTTGGTCCCTCTTTCTTTGCTTCCCAGCTGCCATGAGGTGAGCAGCTTTGCTCCATCAGTGACCCTGCCATGATATTCTGCCTCACCATAGGCACAGAAACAATGGAGCCAAGTGACCAGGGATTGAACCTCTGAATCCATGAGCTAAAGTAAACTTTTCCTTGTTTTAGGGTAATTATCTCAGGTATTTTTACACAGCAATAGACAGCTCACTAACACAACTACTGAAGATGGCTCTAACAGCAGACTACAACAGACCATATATGGCTGATCCCATTTTTAGCACTTAGCCTGCAGTTGTAGCACTGTGGCATCCATTCCCGTCAGATCTCAGAAGCTAAGCAAGGTTGGGCATGGTTAGTACTTGGATGGGAGACTGCCTGGGAACACCAGTTACTGTAGGCTTGGGAGAAGGATCAAGCAACCCACTTCCAAAAATCAATCTGCCATTGAAAACCATATGAATAGCAGAGAAGCACTGACAATAGTGTTTCACCTGTTGTACATAGGGTGGCTATGAGTCAGATACTGCTTATCAGCACCTAACAACAACAACATATACACTTAAAAAAAAGGAACCTGTTGAGATACAATAAAATATCAGTGGCTGTTGTCTCCATGGAGGGAAATTAGAAGTGATTTCATTTTTTTTATTTGTTGTGCTTATTTGTATTTTCTGGGTTTTCAATGATGAATATGTTTTCCTGCTGTATTAAAGTTTTATAAAAGCATTATATAAAGGAAATGTACTCTTTTTACATTTATTTCTATTAATCACTTATGTAATGGGTATCTAAGTTATTTTAGAAGAAGAAGGGAAATCCTGGCCAGATGTTCCAGCCTCATGTGTCCTGATAAATTCACATCTACTCTGGAAATTAATGGAACACAGATGTTAAGGTTTTCTTGACTGCAGGAAGATATGGTACAAAATCCCTTCACTGGTTAAGTCTTGATTCTGAGATCTGTAGGTCAGATTCTCTCTTGTTTTCTGGAAGAACCAAATTGTTAGAAGCAGTGACTCAGGAAGGGGGATAGGGAGAAATGGAGGTGGTTCTACAAAGAGAGCAGAGTGTTGTAAATGAAGTATGATTATCAAATAAAAAGATTGGTTTTAAAGCTATTTGTAGGAAATAGCCTCTCCATTTTATAGTCCTACCCAATACAGGGTAGGAATAGCACACTGAAACTCTTCAGGGACCTACATTCTCTGCAAGACTTCCTGGGAATGATACCTCTTCCACTCTTTCTGGGCATCTCTAGAAGTGGTGCATATTACAGAGGATGCCTGTTCTTTTCTCTTATCTCTCGCCCAACAGAGCACTGTCAATCAATCAATCAATCAATCAATTAGAGTTTGCACTTGAGCTGGAATTGTTTTACCATTCTTGGCCAAATTTAATCTTCCTAAGCATCATTAAATCTGCAGCCATAGCCCTGGAAGCTAAGCAGGGTGGGGCCTGGTTAAGTACTTGGATGGGAGACCACCTGGGAACACCAGGTGCTGTAGGCTTGGGAGAGGGACCTGGCAACCCACTCCCCAAAATCAATCCATCATTGAAAACCCTATGAAGAGCAGAGAAGCACTGACAATAGTGTTTCGCTTGTTGTACATAGGGTCACTATGAGTCAGATACCGACTCGAGGGCACCTAACAACAACAAGAAGAAGCATCATTACAAAGACCATGACCTAATTTACCAGGTTTGCCCTGCATTGTGACAAATAATACATAGAACCTAAAACATCTTGGCAAATCAGTATTTTAAAACTCAAAAAAGGCTGGGAATAGAAAGTCAAGTAATAGGTTTTTACTAACTTCTTTGAACTCTCAAATAAGGAAAATAATATATATATATATATATATATATATATATATATATATATATATATGTATGTATGTATACACACACACATATATGGCATTTTTAGTGGTTGCTATTGTTTGTTACATCTACTTATATTAACTTTGGCAGCTCTTTCATACACTTATTACATTAATAGAGTTACATGAATTTCATTCTAGAAAAAGCAATCTATCCTTGAAAGGAAAATGTCATCACCTTCATGTAAACAATATTCCTCTGCAAACAATGCCTTTTATTTTGCCAAAGTCTTTCTTGCAATCTGCCTCACAAAGCACTTGCCAGAGTTCCAGTAATAATTGAGTTACAGAGAGAATTTAGGTGTAATGAAGGGGAAGGAAATTGAGTGCTTAATTTTTATTAACAAAAAGCTAGAGATGGCGGTGCCCTGCTGTGAACCAAAATGAAACAAAGAGGACAGATACAGAGAGATGGCTCCAGGTGGCAGGAATGTTTCTACACAAACATTAGCAGTCCTAAGAGAGGTTGAGAAGAGGCCAAGGCTAGTTGAACAGAAGAAACTAGAAGGGAAGCTAGAGGGCAAAAAGAGCCGTAGGTTGAAATAATATGGCTCCAAGAAAAGAACACAGACATGTGGCATCCCATGAGCTGTTGCTCCAGAGTAGATGAGCTTTTTTTTGCATTCTCCTAAGGTCAGGGATCACTTTATTGCCAGGTTGAAGTTGGAATCTGGGGCATAGGTATAGGTGTACTTAGAAGGAATGACTTCTTCTTGCTTTTCCCAGAGATGGCTGTGCCTCTGAGGGAATTTAAGGTTTATAAAGCATTGCATTGGGAGAAGGACCTGGCAATCCACTCCCAAGGCAATCCCGAAACAGTCTGCCATTGAAAACCCTATGAGGGTCGCTATGAGTTGGATACCGTCTCCATGGCACCTAACAACAACAACAAAGCATTGCATGGACACATGGAAGTCAATCAGACTTCACCAAGACTCAGTTGCATCCTGAGAACAATTGTGTCTGTCCTGAGCTGGGAATTAGCACAAGGCCATTTGAGCCAGGTTGTGCTCCCTTCTTGCTACAGGAGACCTATTCTACCTTTCTGTGAAGTCAGTTGTTTCCCCTTTCAAGGTGGCCACTGGCTCTGATAATCTGCTTATGAGTTCCCAGAATCCATGCTAATTTGGATATCAGTTTCCCATATTTGGTCTGAAGACTGCAGGAAGGAAGTAGCCCCATTGGTTGTCAAGTGAAAGGAGCAACTGGCTTGGGGAGAGAAGTTCAGATGATCATCTCCTAGTATCATTATAGTCATGCATCTTGTCCACTGAATGCTGCACCACACTGAGAAGTGCACAAAGAATGGCAAGGTCCTGTTTCCTCTCTGAGACGTGCACAGGCTTGAGTGTGATAAGCAGATCAAAGGCATTACATCCAGATCCTGAAGATTCCAATCCTCTGAACTCCCTCCTAATGGACACCTAGATTCTGGTTGAGAAGCTCTTAGGCTTCTGAGAACTACCGTATATTCTTAAGTCTAATCTGCACCCTCTCAATAGTTTTAGAGTGCTGCAAAATGAGATGTGGAATAGAATTGCATGCAGATTGGATAAAATGAGTGGGAAGAAGTTAAATAAATTTGACACACTCATACATTCTCAGACAAAAATAAAACTTTTAAAGTCTATTTTAAAATATGTGAAAATTTTCACATTATAAAAGTTAAAAAGAGTATTTAAACTGCTACTAGCTGGGAATGGCGGGACACTCCTGCAATCTCAGCACTCAGGAGGTCAGGGCAGGAAGATTGCTAGTTCAAGATCAGCCTGGAATACATAGTAAGACCCTGTCTCAAAACAAAACAAAAACAACTAAACAAAACCCAAATAAACTGAGATTACACATTACAAACCCAGTTAGTTATAGACCAAGAGAAAATTAAAAAGATATACAAGTAAAACTGAAAAAGACTGAGAATGTATGTAAAAATGTATATAGAGACCAACTGGGGAAGATGGGACTATGAATGTTTTTTATTTTCCGCTGTATACATTTTCTAATTGTCCAATTTTGCTAAAGTGGTCATGTCTTACTTACAAGTCAGAACGCAAATTTTTAATGCTATTAAGTCAGAAAAATTTTATATCTGCTACTTTAATTAAAAAAAAGTAGGGAGATCAGTGGAGAAAAACTTAATTTATTAATTGTGACACAAATGACTTGCAATAGATGGGGTTTTGCTCTACTAAATCCTTGGTCAGTTGAAAATATTCATGGGTCTTCTGGGGTAAGATGGTGAATTAGAAACTTCCTCCATGCAACTCTGTGAGTAAGAAGAGTCTGGGTAACAAAGGACAGATTCTATTCCAAACAGAGAAAGAGAAAGAGGAAGAGCATCAGGAATCATGACAGGGGTGACAGGACAGCTGAAAAGCATGGAGAAGCAGAAAGGCTATGAAGAGAAAAATATGAAACAGCCTGTGGCTCCCACCTGAGGTACCTGAGGGGAGGGGGGGTTGCATCCATAACTACAAGGTAAGCCAGGCAGTCCTGTTGACAACAGACTGGCAGTCCTAGCCAAGGAGAAGCCCACGGTTCTCCCAAGCTTTAAATCAAGTAGGAGGATTTGGTGTGACAGTGACTTCTTCTATGTGGCAGGCCAGCAATGGTGAAGAAATCCATTTTGTCCCTCCCCACAGCACAGAGTACTATAGCCAAGTGTCATCTTGAGAGAGGGTCTATTGTTTGAGACCGAGCTACTCTGGCGACCTGAAAACAAGGAAAAATCATAAGTCAGGGAGTCTGGGGACACCCTGCCACAGTTTCTGGGTGGGGGACAGCCATAGAGGCAGTCATGGAGACAGGGGCTGGACATGGACCTGCTGAGAAGTTTAGGCAGCAAGGAGCTCAGGCCACGGGGGGCTCGGTGGTGGGTGGCTCTGCCTTCTATGGATAGGATTGAGCCTCATTGCCTGAGGATTACTGGGGAGACTGAGCTCCAAGCCTGAGCCTGTGGCCAGCAGATGGCTCAGCCTCCAGAGCTGCCTCCCTACTGTATTGTGGTTTCCTGCCAGGTGGGACTGAGAGCTCTGATGAAAAACAATATTCAAGCAAACAAAATCTGAAAGCAAACAGGAGTAGCAATACTCATATCTATCAAAGCAGATGTCAAGCCAAAGTTAGCTGAAAGGATAAAGGTCACTACGTGTGAATAAAGGGAACAATCCATCAGGAACATATAAGAATTACAAATATATGTGCACTGAATGTTGGTATTACCAATTCCATAAAGCAAACACTTCTGGACATAAAGGGACAGGTACATCCAGATCCAAGAATAGTGGGCGACTTTAATACCTGACTCTCATCAATGGATGTCTTTCAGACAAAATAATCAACAAAATTCAGCATTAAACTGCACCATAGATCAAATTGATTTAACAGATATCTAGATGATATTCCATCCAAAAGCTGTGAAATACACATTTTTCTCAGCAGCCTATGGAACTTTCTCTAAAATAGATCCCATTTTAGGCCATAAAGCAAGCCTTATCAAATATAAGAAAAGAAAAAGAAAAAGAAAAAAAAAGAAAAGAAAAAGAAAAAGAAAAAAGACAACTACTTAAATCTTATCAGGTCATAAAGATATAAAATCAGAAATCAATAGCAAGAAAAATCACGGAAACTATAAAAACACATAGAGTTTGAACAATATACTTTTGAATGATCAGTAAGTCATTGAAGAAATCATGGAGGAAATTAAGAAAATCTTAGAGTCAAATAAAAATGAAAACAACTTACCAGAAACTTTGGGATAGAGTTTTAAGAGGAAAGTTTACAGCCTTTAGTGCCTATTTTAAAAAATCAGAGCTATCTCAGATAAATAGCCTGATGATGTACCTAAAGTTATTAGAAAACCAAGAACAAGTCAAGCCAAAAATCAATACATGGAAAGAAATAATAAATATCAGGGAAGAAGAGTCCAGGCATGGAGGAACATGCATTTAATCCCAAAATTCGGGAAGCTGAGGCAAGAGGATTGTGAGTTTGCGGCCAGCCTGGGCTACATAATGAGACTTTGTCAAAAAAAAATTAAAAAATAAAAAGATGGAAATTAATGGGATGGAGACCCAAAGAATAATACAAGACATAATTAAACAGTTGGTTCTTTGAAAAGATAACAAGATTGACAACTCCTTAGCTAAACTAACCAAAAGGAAGAGTTAAATTTTAGAGAAAAAGGGGATGTTACAATGGATACCACTGATCTCCAGATCATTAGGAAACAATTTGAAAGCTTATATTCCAATAAACTGGAAAATCTAGAAGAATAGGAAAAATTTGTAGACACATAAGACCTACCAAACCAAAAGGATATAAATAACCTAAACAGATCTATGATAAACAATGAGATTGAAATAGTAGTAAAGAACTTCCCATGAAAGAAAAGCCCAGGACCCAACAGGTTCACTGCTGAATTCTATCAGATCTTTAAAGAAGAACTAACACCAATGCTCTCAAACTATTCCATCAAATAGAAAGAGAGGGAATATTTCCAAATTCATTCTATGAAGCCAGTATTATCCTGACACCAAAACAAGGTAAGGACACATAAGAAGGAGAAAACTGTAGATCAATTTCCATAGTGAACTTGGAGGCAAAAATACTCAATAAAATACTTGCAAACAAAATTCAACATGTCAAAAAATCATACACCATGAACAAGTTGGTTTCACTCCAAGAATGCAAGACTTCTTGAACATATGCAAACCAATAAATGTAATACAGCACATAAACAGAGTCAAGGACCAAAGTCACATGATCATCTCAATAAATACAAAAATATCCTTTGACAAAATTCAGCATTATTTCATGATAAATAGTCTTGAAGAAACTAGGAATAGAAGGATTATACCTTGACAAAATAAAAGCTCTATACAACAAATCTATAACCAACATTGAATGCAACACTGAGCAGAAAGAGACATGCTGAAGGTATCACGATATCTAATTTCCAATGATACTACAGAGCCACAGTAACAAAAACATCATGGAACTGGCACAAAATCAGATATGTGGACCATTGGAATAGAATAGAGGATCCAGAAATAAACCCACACAGGTATAGCCACCTGATTCTTGACAACTGTGCCAAAATCATACATTTGAGAAACAACAGCCTCTTCAATAAATGGTTCTGGGAAAACTGGATATCTGCATGCTAAGTGAAATAAGGCAGATTCAGAAGGATAAAGATCACATGTTCTCTTTCCTACGCAGAATCTAAATTTTTTAAAAAAACATATAAGCCAGGAGAAGTGGCATATACCTGTAATCCCAGTGACTTGGGAGGCAGAGGCAGGAGGATTGTAAGTTCAAGGCCAAAGGCAGCCTGCATAACTTAGTGAGACCCTGTCTTAAAATAATAGGTAAAATATGGACTTGAGGGGCAGCTCAGTGGCAGAGTGCTTGCAAAGCATGCATAAGACTCTGGATTCAACCCACCTCCAGTACCATAAAAAAGAAAGAAAGAAAGAAAGAAAGAAAGAAAGAAAGAAAGAAAGAAAGAAAGAGAAAGAAAGAAAGAAAGAAAGAAAGGAAAATAGAATGGAGACTGTTGGAAAGGGAAAAAGACAAATATGATAGCAGTACATTATAATGTTTTTTGTGTGTGGTACTTGGGATCAAACCCAAGGCCTTGTGCATACTGGGCAAGCACTGTACCACTGAGTCACACTCCCAGCCCCCAAATACGTTATATACATGTATGAAGATGTCATAATGAATCCCATTATTTTGTATAATATATGCAAATAAAAATGAGAAAAAAACAAAATATTGATGGAGTTATGTCTCAAAAACTCATCATGTTAAAAATATCATAAATCAAAATTGGATTTAATGCATCTAACCTGCTAAACATGATAGCTTAGCAACGTAGTATACCTAGAAGATGTTTACTTCCCCTGCTCCCCCAACTGACTGAGAGGTGCAGCTCATTGCTGCTTTCTAGCCTCTGAAGGGAGTTGTTGTTGTTGTTATTGTTAGGGGCCGTCGAGTCGAGTCTGACTCATAGCTACCCTATGTACAGCAGATCGAAACACTTAACGATTCTGTGCCAGGCGAACGATCTTATTTATGTTTAAGCCCATTGTTGCAGACACTGTGTCAATCCATCTGAATGGGAATATTAGTAGCCTGTGGAAAGATCAAAATTCAAAAGAGGAAGTACTGACTATACATTGCTTTAACATCACTGTAAAGGTAAAAACTTGGAAGTAGAGCCATCATTAATTGGAAAATTTCTGAAGTTTGAGATATATAGTTTTACTTTTTACAGCAATGTATATGACTCAGAGAATTACTAGGCTGCCTGGGGCCCCAGTTTATAGTGATCTTACCCATACTCTATTTGGTATGATCAGATTCTCTGGCTTAATTGACTTCGTTTTACTTTTCTGAGCATGGTTGAGTATATAATTGGATATTTTCCAAAGACTAATGACCTCTACGTCAGCCTGCAGCTATAGCCCTGTGGCATCCGATCCGTCAGATCTCGGAAGCTGAGCGGGGTCAGGCCTGGTTAGTACCTGTATGGGAGACTGCCTGGGAACACCAGAAGCTGTAGGCTTGGGAGAAGGACCTGGCAACCCCTTCCCACAAATCAATCTTCCATTGAAAACCCTATGAACAGCAGAGAAGCACTGACAATAGTATTTCCCCTGTTGTACAGAGGGTTGCTATGAGTCGGATACCGACTCGATGGCACCTAACAACAACACAACAACAAATGACCTCTACAGCATCATTTGTTTATATAGCTCTTACTTACAAGCTATGCCATAACCTAAAAGATGTAGTTGAAAGTTGACCACTCAAGGTTGCCCTGAAATGTTTACTGCAGAGAACAACACTGAATTTGTGGTCACAGAGTTTTACCTCAAAATGCAATCTACAGTCCCAAGGTCCCCCTCTCCCACTGGTGGCATGAAATTTAGGTGATCTGGGCTATTGATTGTAATGTTCTTAATTGTCTCAAAGACTTCTGGTTGTAACACAGTTTTCCCTGGGGGACAGAGACAGGATGATTGGCCTCTAGAGCATGCAGACCTCCCATGATTTCATAGTAGCACCTCAGGACAGGAGCTGATCCATGTTTCTCCCACCTAGGCTTGTTAATGCAGAGAGGAGCTATCCAAAATAAAAATGGCACTGTCGGATTCCCAGGACTCATGCACTTTACCTGCTAACTCCAAGCATCCACAAGCATCCCTCTGCTGAATTCAAGACTGAATCCAAGACATAGGTAGGCCTAGCTATTTGGCACCTACTTAGCACCTAGGGTAAGGCTTTGCCAAAGATTTTTCTCAAATTAAGGCAGGTTTCTATACCTGTTAGATTCCACAGGGAAATTCCAATGTGCATTAGCTGAAGAGTGGATAAGTAAATTCCCATTTCTACTCAATGGAATATTTGATAGTAATGAGAATCAATGATCAACAGTACCATGCAATAGTATGAGTGGATCTCCCAAATATGGTGCTGAGCAGGAAAGTCAGACACAGAGGAGCACATATGTGTTAGTCTACTTATTCACACTTAGTCTGTACTTATAATGAGTAAAACAACCAGAATGTATTCATGGTGCTAGAAGTTAGGATAGTAGTTGTTTTTGTGGATAGATAGCAAAGATGGAGAGTTACTAATGCTTTATTTCCTAAGCTGGATACTGGTTCGTACAAGTATTTTTTTTTTAAGTCCTCAAGCTATGTACTTAGGATATATGCAGTTGTGTCTATTTGTACATATAATATAACTTCCATAAATATATAATAAAAATTTATGCACTCAGGATATGTGCATTTTTGTGTCTGCTTTTCTTTATATAATACTTTTATTTAAAATATATTATACTTATATATCATAACATATAACACTTCAATAAAAAGTTATTTGAAACAAAATATGAATGTTCATGGAAAAACCTGAAAGTGAAGAAGTGGAGGTTTCACAGAGCAGGTGTGAAGCATGTGGTAAATCCTTCCCTGGGGCTCTTGGCTCCAGCTCTGCAGGGCTTTCCTGCAGCTGGTTGTGGGACCATTTAGGAAGGTGGAGGAGCCCTCTCTACAGAAGCTCAGCAGCATCATTTAGGGGTCCCTTATGTTCTCCAGCACTGAGCAGATCCCCTACCCCTCAACTTCCCTCACTTAGGAGATTGGTAGAATTACAGCTGGCTTTGGTATCATGAAACTATAGGATAATCACTTAATTGTGCTCTGAAAAATGTTGAGCCCAGTCCTACCCTGCCCAGCATAGATGTGCACATCACCATACTGTCTCTGCTCTGGGTAAGGACATTAACTGCCTATAAAATGAGACAGTGTCTCTGGGCTTCACAAGTTGTCTGCCTGGGAAGCATCAATCCCTGCCCTCCACACCTTCCCTTCTGGCTTTCTTTCTCCACTATAATAGAAATTTTAGTTTTGATATTTGTGAGATTTCTGGCCTTGAGAAAAAATTTTCATCTCCAAGATGGTGCTAATAATAGAAGTGCTTGAACCATGAGATGCTGAGCCTGCAAAATGCTTAAACAAGAGTATCTCTCACTACTATTACCACCCTCATTCTCCTTTCCCATTAGTAGCTATTTTTTCCAGTCTGAATAGCCAAGTGTTTGGCCTCCTAGGAAAGCTGACTACTGGAAGAGTGGGAAAGTGGAGTACATGATCCTTTTGCTGTGAGCTGGGAGAGAAAACCGTCCAGCCTCTAAAATCTGTGCAGAATTACCCAGGATTTCCCACTTAGAAACTCAGAGTGTGGGGAAGACAGCATTTGGGGACAATGGATGCAGACTTTCAAATCACTGGTTTTCTTGAGCTTCTTTTTTATGTGATATATTCATGAGCAATAGGGGCATGTTACCACATGTAGCCCTGAGACGACTATGGGCATCTTTGCAATGTTCATATTTATGCCAAGAAGGGTGGGACTCCCCTGGACACAGAGCACAGTTAAGGGGTTATCTTACAGTTCCATGCACTGAAGCCAGCTGTGCATTCACCTGGAGGGGAAAGGGACAACATCATCATAGAAAGAGATCTCAGAGCCAAATGTTGGGCCAGAAAGCCATGCCATGAGCTCACTGTCTTTGGCAGCGCACAGAAACAGGGATCCAAGAACAGCAGCTTCCAGGAAGCTCAGCAGGAACCAACACCACCCACAGCATCAGGAAAAAGCCAGGAGGGTCAGGGTAGGCCCGGGGCAGGATCCTCAGCCTTGGCGCAGTCAAAACACAAACAAAACACAAAACCTGCAGGCTTGTGCTGCCTTCGGGTCTGAAGAGGCCTAGAGCAACATTCCACTGTCACTTGCTTAGCATTATTTAATGACAAAGAAAAATGTCCTAAAATTAAAATCTCTTCAAATTTAATACCATTCTAGGGTCATTAATAGGAGTCATTTCCCTTTTCCAAAATCTTGAACATGGGGAGTATTTGCCTCAGAAGGGGACTTCAGAAGTGTCTCCTCTGATCCTGCATTGTTGGAGAGTGGGTATGAGGGCTGGGGAGGTTATGTGATTAATTGTACCTGATCACATAGCAATGAGGGCAGAGAAAGCACTAAAATCCAAAATGATGACTCACCCAATTTATACTCTTTTATCGCCTACTGCCTCTTTCTCCTTAGCAAATAAAACACCTACAATTAAAACATCCATTTGAGAGATAAAAAAGTCTTCAGTGAGAATAAGACCTCCAATGGTGGTGGAGGCTTAGTGGTGGCGGTGGAGGGCCCTAGCAAAGCAGAGCTGAGTCACTCCCTCCCTTCCCAACCCAGTTGGGGCATATTATTTCACCTCTTAGTGCCTCCCTGGAAAGCAAACACACTCTCATCCCTGGAGGAATAATTCGAGGATTAATAAACTAAGGCGGAGGGTGATGACCATGCTGCATGGTGTGTGGCTTTGTGAGCGAGCTAAATCAACATCAGCAGCTAGTGCAACGTGGAACATGAAACCTGATGAGATTATCTCCTTCTTCATGGAGAAGGCCCTCCAGCCCAATGAAAGGCTATAGATCCCTCTTGGAGACGGCACAGTCCACAAAAATGCTAAAGCACTTATAAAATCTGTAATGACTCTGTACACATTTACTAACAACCTTCCTCCTCCACCCCTACCCGCTCTGCTACTCAGGATAACAAGTTATATTTATTAAGCACTATTATGTGTCAGGCACTGTCCTAAGGGATTTACATTCACTTTCTCATCCAATCCTCCCAACAATCCTATTAGGGAGGTAGCATTTTTACTGTCATTTTACAAATAATAAAATGGTAGATGGGGAAAAATTGCAACTTCCCAATGTCACAGAGCTGTCTGACCTCTCAATCATGACATTCTACCTTGTGTTGTCCCATTCCCTTCCAGGACCAAGTTGTTAGGCACTGTGGAGTCGGATATGACTCATAGTGACCCTATGTACTACAGAACAAAACACTCCCCAACACTGTGCCATGCACACGATCTTTTTATGTTTGAGCTCATTGTTGCAGTCATTATATTTCTTCTTATTTTGAGTTATGCCACGTCAGCAAAAGAAAGCCTCAGGGCCTTTACTCTACTCCCATCATTAAGGTCAACTCTACTTTGAACAGGCAACTCTCCCCCTCTTATAGCCTGGGGTAGTGGGACTCATTTTTCAGCACTATATTTGACAGTGCTCCTCTGCTATTCATAGGGTTTTGAATGACTAATTGTTTTGGGAATGGGCTGCCCAGTCTTTCTCCTTAGTCTGTCTTAGTCTGGAAGCTCAGTTGAAACCTGTCCATCATGGGTGGCCCTGCTGGTATCTGAAATACCTGTGGCATAGCTTTCAGCATCACAGCAACACACAAGCTCCCACAGCTGACACAGAGACAGACATGTGGGCATCCAGGACCATAGTGAAATAGAATCAAGACCCTATGAAAATACACTCCCTGTGATGGCAATGGCCACCCAGCAGAAACACAGAGGCTTCAGATCCAACAGCAAAGGTTTGCAAACTGTCTGCAGGCTTTCGTAATTCTAAAAAGCTGAATGAGAATGCAGGAGGAAAGATTACTTAAAAGCTTTGAAATTCATATCCTGTTTACAACCAACATACTGGAGGGGCCAAAAAGAGTGTACACACGTTAAAGAGATGTTATCTATATATTACTTTTCCAAATTGAATTGAATTATGATGGTAACCACTTTGAACACTTTTTATAATTGGAGAAGGCTAATATGACTTGTATTCATCTTTTGTTATCAGTATATAATGAATATTACATTTTTTGTGGTACTGGGGGTTAATCCTGGGGCCTCGCACTTGCATACTTTGCAAGTGCTGGACCACTGAGCTGCACCCCCAGCCCCCCCCCCCCTTTTTTTCTTTACTTTCTGAGACAGGGTCTCGCTAAGTTACGCAGACTTCCTCTGGTCTTGAACTTATGATCCTCCTGGTTCCGCCTCCCATGCCGCTGGGATTACAGGCGTGCCCCATCAGGCCGAGCTGAATATTACATTTTAATATTTAAAATGTATATACGTTTTTCAGCACCCTCTGTACTTCAAGCACATTTTATGGAATTAAAGTTATAAAACATTAAATTCAATCACTCTTGTGGACAATTGGATAAAATGAAGACAGACGTGGCCTATTCCCCAAACAAACATCCCCCACATGGTACGGTTCCTGTGGAAACAATAAAAATAATGCAATTTAGTTATGCAGCCTTCACCTTCCCCTGTCTGTAATTAGTGCTGCTACACTGAAGGAAGCAGAGAAAGTAAACCATATAAACTACCAGTGCAGAATTACACTGGGTCCCTGATGAGGGCAAATTCCATCTCTCATTTGTAATTTCCAGCTCCATCTTTTATTATAGATATTTAATTTTCTTCCTTGATCTCCTAAGGTCTCTCACCACTAATCCTGTGATTCTTTTCCATTTTCATTCCATGCTAGTGTAAAAAATACATACTCAAAAATATACTTGTTGATTAATCTCACCTGCCTTTATTTGTTAATTCATAACATAAATTGTCCAGAAATAACGGCACAGATCTAAAGCTGAAAAGTAGTTTCTAAGGATGTTTCTAAGGATGCTTAAATCCTAGTGAGAGCTGTTTGCATAGGCAGGCACATCTTTGTAGGTGCTACTAAAAGCTGGCAGAGAAAATCCTACTATTACTGGTCAAGAATTCCTCCCCAAGAGGAGTAAGTGGCTTACCCCTATAATCCCAGCAACTCTGGAGGCAGAGGTGGGAGGATCACAGGTTCGAGACCAGAGGCAGCCTGTGTAACTTAGTGAGACCTAGTCTCAAGACAAAAAATAAAAAAGGGGTAGGGGGTGCAGCTCAGTGGCAGAGTGCTTGCAAAATATGCATGAGGCCCTGGGTTCAGCTCCCTAGTACTGAAAACAAAACCAAACAAAACAGTATGAATGCATCTTACAAACACAATATTGAGAGGGAGAAGTCTAGTCACCAAAGAGTACACACTAACAGATAAAACCTACTAATGTTGTTAGAGGCAGAATAGTGGCCTAGAAGGTAAGAGTTAGGAAAACTGACTCGAACGTGGTAGGGTCTTCCAGGGACATGGTGCTGGCTACTTGAGTTCTACTTGTGAAAGTAATGTATCTACTTTTCTGTACACATGTTATAATCAATTAAAAGTTTCTTAGAAAGGGGAGGGAGGGCAAGAAAAACTAAAATGGACTTGCTGAAAGAATGTTCTGTACTAGATCTGAACCAGGAGATCTGTTGGAGTCCGCAGGGGCTCCAGGGACAAGAAACTTCCACCATCTCTTTCATGGTCTCATGGCCTTCCTTATGGGGCCAGGGCTTTCTGAGTATCTACATCTTTCTCCTCTTATTTTGTTGTTGTTGTTGTTGTTGTTGTTAGGTGCCGTCAAGTCGGTATCTGACTCATAGCGACTCTCATAGGGTTTTCAATGGCTGACTGTTTGGGAATTGCCTTGGGAGTGGATTGCCAGGCCCTTCTCCCATTTTTGCGGTGCTAGGAATTGAACTTGGGACCTCAGAGACTGCAGCACAGCACTCTACCCATTGAGCTAAATCCCAGACCCCTCTTATTTTAGGTTGGCCTATTTCTTTATCACTCAGTGGCCCCAGTTTTGTAGGGGGTATGATTTGGTTCTCCTTGACTGATTACCAGTGTTTGTAGAAATAGATTTTCTTGTTCAGGATCCTGACCAGGACCCTGTTTATCACAGGCAGAGGCTAAGATGAGGCCATTTCTGCTGAAAAGGAACGATCTCAGCCTTGGGTCAAGGTTGTGTCAGTATGCTTGCCTACTTCACAGAGTGATGAGAAGTTCCAGGACTATCAACGACAAGAAATACAGACTAGCAGTTGTCTTTTTCTATATTGATTGATAGAAAAATTAGAGTTTTACAAAGTTATGCAAACTTTCTAGGTATTCAGTGAAGCATTTATTTATTATTGTTTTTTTTTTTTAACTATTGGATCTTTGAGACGGGGTCTCAAAGTTATGGAGTTAAAGTTATAAAACATTAAATTCAATCAGGCTATCTCAGGCTGGCCTGCTATTCCCATTCTCCTGCCTCCACCTCCCCAGTGCTGGGTTTATAGGTATGAGCCACCACACCTGGCTCTTCAGTGAAACTGTAAAAATATATATTGCATTTTATCTGTTGTGAGAGCTCCATTAGTCTGTATTTCTGCATACCTTGCAAGCAGAGGCACTGGTAACTCTTATCTTGGACTACAATTTCAAGGATGGAGGAACAGTAATCGAGTCCTGGAGATACAGGGTTTCTCTCTGGAGCTCACAACAAAGATTCATATTTCCTAAATTCAATATTCCTCTCCTGTGCAGGTCTCACCTGGCCTTCATCACTTCGCTCCTGTGGAACTTTGGGCTCAGGGAATTGACACAAGAAAATGATGATACTGTAGCTATTGCTCTTGCTAAAAGTAAGAAACTACTTTCTGTCTCTGAATCAGGAGTCTTACCGTCCTTTGCTAAGATCTAAGAAACTGTGGCAGGCTCATTTTTAGTTTGCAAGTACAGTAAATTCTCAGCTCCTTCGCCATTCTTGACATGATCATGTTTCCAAGTACATATATATATTTGAACAAAAATGCAGCTGAACCTGTGTTTATTAATTCTACCTACAGATAATATTGGGGGGAGAAGAGCGTATACAGTTGCAAAACCCCTCTTTGCCTTCTTTCCTCTGGCCTAAATATACCCATGTACCTTCTTTTTCTTTTCTTTCTTTTTTTTTTTCTTCAGTACTATACAATTGAACCCAGGGCCTTACTCATGCTAGGCAAGTCCTCTACCATTAGCTGTACCTCCAGCACCCCCTTTTTGTCTTATTTTGAGATAGAGTCTCCCTAAATTGCACAGGCTACCTCTGGCCTCGAACCTGTGATCCTCCTGCCTTAGCGTCCCAGGTTGCTGGCTATAGGCATACATCACAATGCCTGGCTTATATCCATGTATTTTCAATTTTCTCTATATATCAACACTTAAACCTTTTTCTTTTAAGCTTTTCTATTGTCAGTTATTTTCATGGGTCCACCTCAAGGTGAAGCTCGCACAGCCAAGATACAATCCATCCCACTCTTCCATTCTTTTACACAGCATCTACCGGGGCCAGCAACATCAATTCCAGATCTTTTCTCAGAGTCCCACCAACTGATCCTCTGTTGTAAATTTGATTATTCTCTTCTTCATTTTCATTGTGCAATTTGTCTTTTTGTCACTTCAATTTACTGATTTCAGTCCCCTTTTCTAATGTGTCCAACTGAAGCCATATTTAACTTGACCTTTCACTGTACAAGTTTCTGTCTTTACAACTTTCTGTAGAAAGGCTCTCTGGGTTCTTTTCTCAGTTAAATTTAATGTCAGTGGAATGGCATCCACAGGACTTTGGTAGGCTTCCACTCAGTTCTCCCCTCCAGTTGACAACAGATCTCTGACTTCTTCCTGACCAGTTTTAACCCTCAGTCATGCGTTCTCATTTGTGTATGAGGCTGTCACAGAACAAAGAGTCTTTCTCACATCTCATGTGGTAACTGCCACGCAATTCTGACAATGTAAAACAATTGTTGTTTTCCCTGAACCCCTGGTTCCTATTTTGTGGCTGTTTTGTTTGCTTGTTTGTTTCTATCGTATTTCCTAACAGCAGTATTTCAGATTATTTTGAAGGTATTTTACTTGTGACTGAGGTTTTTTGTTTTCACATGTTTATATTTTTTGTTCCCACTATAATTATACTCCTAAAGTTTTCACTACATAATAGGTAATAGTACCAGGATGATATCTTGGTTTACTCTCAATAAAATGAATAATTAATGTAATATATTTAATTAAATATTTTAATATGTTTAATTTAATTAATTTAATGTTTCAGAAATAGTTTCAGGTTGGACATTTTTGACTGATTCAGATAGAAATAGTTCTTATTTAACAGGCTTTTCCAATAAAAGATAAAGGTTTAATATAATTTCCGTGTCTTAGACTTGCCTTATGCCCTGTGAGAATGTAATAAATAATGGATTTATAAAATTATAAATTATACCTGAGGCTTCTGGAGTTGGTATGGCCCTTTCCTTGCCTCCCATCTCAGTAGTATTTCACTGATGTCTACTACACAAACCCTATACATTTGAAATTCTCCCTTCAGGAAGTTAGCTTAATTAGGTGGTGAGCTTAAGAGACCTAGCTGCAGTGCCTAGTGGGGTTCAGACATGCTGAGTCTGACCTGAGCTCTAGAGTTCCACAGCCAGTGTGCTGGGCTAATTTATACTCAAGGGTAAACATTAAGTCTCGTCTTGGTCGCTGGCCAGACTGTTGCACAGGTTTAAAGCTGAGGATGCAGATTGCAAAGCTAAAGTATGTTTGCCCCGTTCTCTCTATTCATGCTGTGTGGTATGGAAATTGCTTCCGGGGCTTCTCACCTGCACTTACTTTTGTCTCAACTGCATTTAGCATGTGACTTTTAGCAGGAGGTACAATCAATCATGAAAATAAGTCCAAGTGCCTATTGAATTTGGGGCTCAAATTAATAAACACTCATTTCTCCACTCAGTTACATATGTGTTTCAATATCTTTGAGGATCCCATTTCTCTGCAAGGCTCATCTTTAACCAAAATCATTGCTAATTAGCTTCTACTATAAACTCATAGTACATACTGAATCTCAAACTAACCAAGCATCTATCCCAAGAGAAGAGCGGGAGAATTGTCTTCTCTCACACTTCTCTTGGCTTTTCTTATATCCAAATTTCTGGTATCCAACACCTTCTAAAATTTTCCTTTTCTCCACTGGGCAGCTGAGAGCCCTGAAAGATGTCTTTGTTGGAGAGGCCTATGGATGCACAAAGAGCCTCATTAAAGTTAGACTCTTGAGATCTGAATTACTGAATTACATCAGAATGATGTTATACTGTCTCCATCATGCTGGGGACACCATTACGGTGTCATTGTGCTTCCTCTTCTGACTCAACTGATAGATTAGCTGGTTGGAACTTCTTGCCTTATGTAAATACTTCTGCAATTTTGGACAGCTATGGTGATAACTGAGATCATCTGGGAGAGCTGACAATGAGAATTCCGTCCTTGAGATACAAGGTGAGATAAAAAAATTATGGTGAATGTTTAAATTTTAAAAATATTACAGTGAAAGACACATTGACATTAATTCCCCTCAAAATACTTCCCTTGGCTTCCAGCACACTTAACCCCTCATTTTTGCCACTTTCTGAAGCAGCTCTGAAAGTCTTCTTTTGTGCGTGTCTTCAGTTTCATCTTCCATCATGAAAGGGTTCCATGTCACATATTGTTTCTGGTATGGCAATTTCTATCAAATAAAAACATTACAGCATGTCCTCATCTACCTTATTCACTAGATCTGGCACTGTAAGACTTCTGGCTATTCCCTAAAGTCAAAAAAATGACTGTGAATGGTAAATATTTTGAATTGATTCAGGACGTTGAGGCAGCCACAACAGGGCAACTAAAGACTCTCATGAGGGAAGACTTCCAGAACCTCTTCAGGAAGTGGCAAGAGTGTTGGGATAAGTGTGTTGGAAGTTAGCATATTTTAAGAGGGATTAATGCCAATGTGTCTTTCTTTGTGATCATTTTTTTCAATGTAAACATTCACTTTATCTTTTCATCACACCTCATATGTCTTGTCCACACATCACAAATTGGTGATGATAAATTAACAAAACTGCATTTTTTGACAGATCAAAATATTTAAAATAACAAAGGAATGACCTTGTTCTCTATTAGGGACAAGGTACCCATCAAAAATACTTATACTGAACACATTCAACTATTTTGAAAGAAAAAAACACCCAAATGGTGATTTGATTACTATCCCTGATATGTTTTGTGAAGTCTCTTCAGAAATGAAAAAAGTTAGTGCATAGTTTTAAGTCAATAAATGTGATACTAATAAGTGTAAAATTTTTGACCAGAAATGAGAAAGTATATCAGTATGTGAAAGATAATGTACTAGAAAATGTTGCAGTAGGATTCTTTTTCCATTACTGTACATATTGAGAATAGTGGATTAATTTAAATGCCTTACCTCAGCAACTATATCAGGTCTAGAGTACATAGTCAATAATTTGTTGAATAAATATAGAATAGGGAAGCAAGTGTCATCAATTATAGCAGCAAATTATACTTTTTGGTTCCTCAGGGACTCACTTACACACCAACTTTTGCCATGCCCTAGAATTGTCATTGAGAAGGGAAACCAAGGATACCTCATAGCTAAGTTCTGCACAATGAGAGAAAGGGGCAGTGGTGGTTAGATAAGGAGAAGCAATACGAAACAGATGATTTTAATCTCAAATGGTGGTGGTGAAGGTGAGGCTTGTCTATACCAGTTTTAGTTGGAGAAAAAGGGGTTTTATGCCATGTATGTGAGTCTTGGAAAACTCTGGGAACTAACTTTTGTTTTGAGCAGTGAGTAAGTTTTACTAAAACCAACCACATGTCAGCTTGACCTAGACTCTGTAGGTCCTAACCTTGTGGTTATGACATTTCTCTATTGTGAACTGATTGCAGGATGTAAGTAGAGGCTGCCTTATGAGTTATTAAATTGCCTAGCCTTAGTCATTTTACTCAAATGAAGGTTATAAAGGAAATATAAATAAGACAATTCTATTCTAAGATGACACCTTTCTGCTTACAACTGTCTTATTAGTTATTTACTGATGATGATGATGATGGGTTTTCGTGGTAATTTGAATATATTTTCTAGCCTTCTCGCTCCTTATGATTGGTGAACACCTTAATCATGCAAGGCAGGTGACTTGATTTAAAGGTATTTTCTGTGGTGATAATCTATAACTTGTTCATGTAGCAGTTGATCTCATTACCTTGTCCTCCTTAGGACAATGTCTTAGCCAACCCAAAATTTGGGCCAACAGAACTAATTGCTGCCTTGTGTTTACCAAGGATTCTAGGCAAGCAGGGCATGGTGACACACACCTGTAATCTCAGCCTTCTGGAGGCCAAGGCAGGAGGATGGTGAGTTTGAGGCCAACCTGTGTTCATAGTGTGACCTTGTCTCAAAAAAAAAAAAAAAATCGAGGCTAAATATTCTGGGGAATAATACCAAGTGGATGGGGATATAACTCAGAGAATTAATTGTCATCATTAATTCCACAATTCAATTTTATTTAGAAATGTGGCGCCTTGTGGTCCCCATGCCCCTTCAGTGAAGGGTCTATGAACAACAAGGTGGGAGAGCTAGATCAAGTGACAGTAGAGCAAAGAATTTGCACTTGGGAATTGTTCATACCTTGAATGACCCAGATTGGATTTTTAATTTGGAAAACGTGGAGCTATATATCTGGCTGAAGAAAGATGCAGTTTTCTGGGAGTAACATTTTACTTCTATTGTGTAGTATGAGTTGCACACTCAAAGCCTCATGGGGCCATGTTGGTGATGTGACCAATGAAAGCAGCTGGGAAGCAGACTGTGGCCAACTAGAGAACTCACGGTCCATCCAAAGAGGCAGCCCCCACCCCCAGCTCTGCTGGTGGCCCTCATGCAGCTATCCAGTTTCATGGCATGCAGTTTTTCTCCTTGTCAAGAAAAGCTAGGAATCTTAACTTTTCAGTCAAATCAACCTGAGTTTTAAATCCTAGTAAATAACTCAAAAACATTTTGAATGCTCCCTGGGCCAAATAAAACCTGAGTGTAGAATAGATTCAACCCACAGACCACCAGCTAGCAAACTCCATCTTAACACATCCTTGTAATTTCTGCTGACACCCACGTTTTACACTCTATGTTTCATTGCTACAATAAATTATTATTTAGTGTGAAGAAAATGAACTCTATTGTTACCATGGTAGCCTAAGCCTTTTCAACAATGAGCAGAGATGGTTTGTATTTAAACAGTGCTCACTAATATGGAGCTTTATGAGGTAAGGAATATGCCAAATTACTATGCCTCAGGAAAAGCAAGCTATTCTGCTTTAATTCTGTCTAGCATCGAATCAGTCTAAAAAAAAACATTTTTTGTTCAATAAAATCAGAAACTTTATCTGTAAGAACTTCTCCTTTAACTTAAAACCCTGTGTACAGCTAAGGGAAATGCAATATATCCATTTCTGGTTCATTTACATTAAATCATTAAACTGTTATTTTATAGAACCCTTTTGATGTCTAAGATGTTTTTGGAAGTTATTCAAGAAAATGTTCTAATCTTTTTCCTCTGTAGTTACATTTTGCCTGAAATAAACAAGTTCAAACACCAAAGGATTCTACTTCTAGGCTATAACCCAAAACTTGCAGAGTCTGTGAATTCTATGCAAAGACAAACATGAATTATTCTTTCCCTGATTATCACTATCTCCATTTATTCTATCTCATAGAGGTGATGAAATAAACTCATCAACATAGAATTCCCATTTTATAATTCCAAGTCATAGAATCTATCCATTGTAAGTGTGGCTGTGAGCTGAGGTCAAACTCTTGGATTCTTAAAATAACATGAACTTGGTCATACAGCTCAAAGCTCCTGCTTGCTTGCCCTGTAAGTGCACACATAATGAGAACTGAAAAGATGTGCCATCTGGGAAAGGAATATATATTTATGAGATGATTCTTTCTGCAGGGAAGGCACACATCACTTTTTGTTCATATTCAAGCAGACAAAATAGATCTTCTGTAAGAGATGGGACTATCCCCACATTACCAAGAGCTGTCACTTAAAATACAATTTTGATTAATATCACTTGCAAATTGAATACTGACTTAGTTCCTTTCTTTCCAACAGGAAATGCAGATCTGTAGGGATACAGAAAAAGAACATATGTAGACCCATGGGAATGGACAATGATGAAATGACCCAAAGCATGATTATTCCTTGCTACTTCCTGAAATCTATTTCTCAAATCCCCAAACTAACAGTTCTCTGAATTTATGGTTCACAAAAGTGTTCAAGGGTTTTCAGACCCCTTGCCCAACTCCACATAAAGTGCGGAAGGGAAGGATTTCAAAGATGTGCACAACTGGGTCAGCCAAGGTTCACTCTTTGAGATCTTCCAGATATTTATTAGTAGTTCATGGGATGGGGTATTCATTTCTGTAGACACAGAATGTATTTTCCAAAACAGAAAATGCAGGTTCTTTTAAGTCTGTGGCTAGACTGAGATAAGCTTGTCGGCTGATGATGAGATTGTTCAAATGTAGCGTGTCTAGTTTAGCCAGAGGCCACCAAGCAAAGCAGGATCGGAAGTGGGAAGCATGCCAGAAAGTTTTACATGGAAGGGACTTTCCCAGGCTCGAGAGGCAACAATCAAGTGAATGGACCTAGCATCTCCACAAGGAAGGCTCTGCTGAACAACATAAAAGATAAGGGAGAGGGGCTATTCTGAGCTCAGCAACTGGTCCTGCATGGAGGGCAAGAGTACATACTCAAGTATCTTGTGAAGTAAGTGTATGCACCATGATGCACTCATATTAGTTTCCTTTGGCTTTATGGGGCTGAGTCTTCTTATAAAGACTCAGTTGGAAAATTAGCAAATGTTTATTTGTGATTGTTTTCAAAGCACTTGTTGTTGTTAGGTGCCGTCAAGTCAGTATCCGACTCATAGCGACCCTCTGTACAACAGGGGAAACACTATTGTCAGTGCTTCTCTGCTGTTCATAGGGTTTTCAATGGCAGATTGATTTTTTTTTTTTTTTTTTTTTGGAGGAGGAGGGGATTTCCAGGTCCTTCTCCCAAGCCTACAGCTTCTGGTGTTCCCAGGCGGTCTCCCATCCAGGTACTAACCCTGGTTAGCTTCCAAGATCTGACGGGATTGGATGTCACAGGGCTACAGCTGCAGGCCTATAGTACTATATAGCATTGGGCTATTTAGGGCAGCCTGGCAAGGGTTGGTTCTTCTTTTGTCTTTCTGCCATCTATCTTGGTATATACTGTACTTGTCTCTCCATATGTTACAAGAAAAGGTAAATGTAGGCTGGGTGCTTGGCAGATTCTTATAATCACAGAGACTCAGGAGGCTGAGGCAGGAGGATCATGAGTTTGAGACCAAGGTAGCCTGTACAATTGAGCAAGACCATATCACAAAATAAAAAGTAAAAAATGGACTGGAGGTGCAGCTCCACTTGCCTAGTATGTGTGAGACCCTGGGTTCAAGCCCCTACTACTGTATAGCAAAAAGGAGAAAAAGAAAGAAAGAACAAATGCATACTCTTGTCTTTTCAGATTCACTTGTGTGTGGCAACCAGAGGCATATGTTCTTGGGGGAAGAATTAAAATTGTTATAAGAAGCAAAACGGGGATTAAGGTTTGATGCTTTTCTTTTAAATTTCCTAAATACAATCATGCATGACATAACAAGGTTTAGGTTAATAATGGATCTCAGGTACCATGGTGGTCTCATGAGATAATGAGGGAGCTAAAAAATTTCTATTGCCTAGTGATGTTGTACACATTCTGTAGTCAATGCACATGTCTGTGCTGGTGCTGGTGGAAACAAACCTGTTGCATCCCTAGTCATATAAAAGTATAGCAATACAGCTATATGTGCTATATGCACATAATACTTGATAATGCCTATATTGATGGTTTATATATTTACTATCCATACCTTTTATTATCATTTTAGAATATACTCCTACTTGTGAAAAAATTGAATATAAAATAGTATTTTTTATGATGACAACAGCCTTATACATTTCATATTTACTACCTCTCTTGATTCCATCAAGAAGCCACACTGAGTGATTGACCCATATTATATAGGTTAGTATAAGTATGCTATATGATGTTCACACAACCACAAAACCACCCAATAATGCATTTCTCAGAACTTATTCCCACTGTTTACTGATATGTAATGATAGGCTCTTTCCCCCTCTCTTATCAAATAACTTGCCTACAATAAAGGCAGTGATCTCATGTGTGATTGTGTGGAGATTTACATATATAGTTATGTAACACATATAGTCATATAACCACCACCCAGATCAAGACATAAACATTCCCACAAACTCCAGAAGTTTCCCTGGCACCTTCCCAGTGAACACACAGCCCTGTCAATGGTAATTTCTATTTTAACTTCTATCACCATAGAATAGTTGTTTCCTGAATCTCATGTGAATACAGTCTTACAGTGATATACTTGTGTTTATTGGTTTCTTGCACTCAACATGTCCTTAAGGTTGATGTATGTTGTCTTGTGGATCAGTAGTTGATTATTTTTTAAAATTGGTGTGTAGTATTTGTTGTATAAATACATCATAATATATTTATCCTTTGCACCACTGATGGATATTTGTGTTATTTATAGTTTCTGACTATAGTGACTAAAGCTTCTTGTGGATATTCCTGTGAATATTTTTATTGGATATAAACATTTATTTCTCTTGGGTCTATATCTGGGGGAACAATGTGTGCTTAGTTATACTGATGTTGCCAAGCAGTTTTCCAAAGTAATTGTACCATTTTATACTCTCACCAGCAATGTAAGAGAGTTCATTTGCTTATAATCTTGCCAACACTTGGGTTTGTACATCTTTTAAAATTTTTAGTGTTCTGGTAAATGTGAACTGTTATTTCATTGTGGTTTTAATCTATATTATTCCAATGACTAATAATGTTAAATACTTTCCTTGTGGTTATTATCCCTTTATATCCTCTTTTACATAGTGCATGTCCCAGTTTTTCCTCTCCTCCCAGTCTTTAAATTCAATTACTTTTTTCCTTATCGATTCACAGAAGTTCTTTATACATAATGGATGTCAATCTTTTGTCAGACATGTGTATTGCATGGCAAATATTTTCTTCCAGTCTGTGGCCTGCTTTTTCACTCTCTTATTGGTACCTTTTGATGAACATAAAGTCTTAATTTTAAAGAGGAATTATTTATTAGCATTTTCTTTTATTATTAATCCTTTTTATAGATTGATTTTTAATATTTGTTGCCCATCCCAAGATCATAAAGATTCTCATACATGTTTTCTTTTAGAATACATATTAATTTATTTCTCTTTTAAGGTTATTATCCATCCCTAATTAATATTTATGTATAGTGTAAGGTAGGGATCAAAGTCAGGGTTTTTTTCATATAGATATATAATTATTCCAACATGACATGAAAAAGGCTATCCTTTCCTTCTTGTTCCTTTATCATAAATCAAGTGACTATGTATCTGTAGGTCTGTTTCTGGCAATATCTCTAGAGAGAAATTTTTTATGTACAGTTTTTGTCTTCTAAAGTAAGTTGGTAAGCTCTTGCAGCCCATACTAGGAATAGTTGTTTTGAAAGCCAACATTTTTTCATTTGTTAAGGCTGGGTTTTGTTAAAAGAAGAAATGCCTTCGAGAGCTGAAGGGAAACTGGGTCTTGTGTTAACCTAGAGTTGGAAAGAAGGTAACTGCGGACCCTGACTAATGGTCCCCAGACCCCAGAGGTTTACACTGGGCTGAGGGGTCAGGGGAATGAGTAGAATTACACTGATATGAAAACTGGGAGCTTGGACAGAAGAACCAAATAGGGAGGAAAAAATTCCCTATCAGAAGAGAACTAGCTAGAATGAGATGCTCGTTTCTAAATTGTTACTCAAGGGAAGAAGACCCACCAATGCTTAAGAGCTATGTGAGCAATGCACAATGGACAGACCTTTTCCTAACTGTTGCTTGCAAATCACCCACATGTTTATCACTGAATACAAAGCACATCCCAAGCCTTAAACTGAGACTCAAATGGACATTCTCCTTCAGATGGGCCCAATATGCACAGTGCCATAAAAGCTTCTATGGGAGTTTTAATGCCGTTAAGGTAGTGACAAAGGGAAAATTTTTCAGCCCTTTTACCCAGATGGAACTAGACAATGGTGATACCTATCACCACTAAACAATATTTAGCTTCTTAGACCTGAGGCAGAGAATCACCTGTTGATGCCTAGTGGTGCATATCACTAGGCATCAGCGGGAGAAATGCTATATAAAATTTGTTGACACTGAGCAATATCCTTGCCCTTCTAAGATTATTCCCTTGTATCACAGAGCTGGATGTCTAGAAATTACATTTCCTAGACTCCTTTGCCAGCAGAGCTCTCGTTCAGATTTAGCCAATGAAAGGCTGATGTCAGACTGAGCCGGCAGAAGAGAATAAACCATGGTTACTCCTCTGGGAGCAAGACGTGGACTTGTGGAAGATGTGAGTGAGGTTGGCAGTGGCCTCCAGGTGAGTTCCCAGGATGCATCTGTTTAGGAGACACTTCATGATTTCGTCAAAGGTGGCAGAGCTTCTCTGTGACTCTTACTTTCCCAGTCCTCCTATTAGTTTTATAGCCAAACAATTCCTCACATGAAATCCCTTCCTGCTAACACATATCAAATGATTTTCTAATTTTCTGATGAAACCATGGCTGATTCAGGAGGTTACTCTCTAAAAAGAGTTTCTCTGCATAGTGAGCTGATTGAATCCATTATTCAACTTAAAGCAGTTAAATTTTATATGTGTGAAGAGCATAGCTCTTGGGTGAATGGCTATAAATCAGTTTGCCTACTTGTGTCTTTTTCTTGGCAGCTGTTTCTTCATCACACCCAATTTCATTTCACCTGTTCCAGTACCAAGGAAGCGTTCAACAAATATTGACTGAACAAACCAATAAAAATTTGTGGCAGAGTGATATAATAGGAAAAAATATATAGAATCTGGATGGAGGCAAAGGGCCTTAATTTAAGTTTTGACTCCACTACTCAAAAATTCTGAGAGCTTAGGAAAATTATTTTAACTTACACATTAGGTATAATATTTTGTCCATTTCACATGATTTCACAAAAAGGTGAGTGTACTACCTTATATTACAATTAGCTAACAAATAGCTATCATTTTTGTTAATAAACACCCTTAGAAGTGATAGCATTTTAGTTGTGGTATGGATCATTGTGAAGCAAATATCTTCTCAGTAATAAAGCTATAATAACCACAACATTTTATAGATCAAGCATGATTGTAAATTCTTTACAATTGTATTAAATCACTTAATCCCCACAATAACCCTATGAGATAGTTGTTGTTGTTGTTAGGTGCCTGTCGAGTCAGTATCCGACTCATAGCGACCCTCATAGGGTTTTCAATGGCAGACTGTTTTGGGATTGCCTTGGGAGTGGATTGCCAGGTCCTTCTCCCAATTTTGCGGTGCTGGGAATCGAACTTGGCACCTCAGAGACTGCAGCACAGCGCTCTACCAACTGAGCTAAATCCCAGCCATCTATGAGATAAGTACTATTATTATTCCCATTTAATAGATGAGGACACTGAGGCAAAGAGAGGTTAAGTAATTTGCCCAATATCACATAGCATATAGAATGGTGGGGACAGGATTTGAACCCAGACAACCTGGCTGTAGACTCTGTGCTCTCAGCTGAGGTAGTTCAGCTCTCTGCGAATGTGTTTCATTTGACAAGAACACAAAGAGCCAGTCAGTGTCAGCTCTCAGTCTACATTCTCATTCTTGACATTGATGTAGAAAGAGACCATGGCAAAGAGGCTGTGCACAGCAGCAGCTATGGCTCCCACTTGGGGTAAATGGGTGGGAGAAGTAAAGCATGGCCTGGAAAAGGCCACAAAGCACCAAGTGTGCCCACAGCCTTCAAGAGAATGTGCTCAGACCCAGCCTGCAACAGTGCCAGGCTTAAGTCAGGCTATGAACAAAGCCCCAAAGCAGACATTGCTGCAGCTGTGCAAGGTGACATCATCTGCATTTTTGGTGCCCATCTGCATGTGGCCATGCTGGCTGGAGACACTGCCATCACCAGGAGCAGTACCACACTCAGATCCTGCTCTTCTAGGATGCTGGGAATGTGGGAGCAATGGCTTCAGACTTCATTCCAACATGGCACCTGGGGAAGGAATCCCTGCCCATGTACCATCTCAGCCAACAGAGGTAGTAGCTTCCTCCCCTCATAGTTTTTCCTGCAACCACCATAATGTTCTGCTATGGGTCAGCTTTTTTCCTTCCCTCAAAAGAGCAAGAAGCAGCTAAGCACTATGAAGCACACTTGTAATCCCAGCAACTCAGAAGGCTAAGGCAGGAGGATTATGAGTTAGAGGCCTGAGGCAGCCTGTGCAACCTGAGGAGACCCTGTCTCAAAACAAAAAATAAAAAAATGACTGAAGGTTCAGCTCAGTGGTGGAGTGCTTGCCTACCATGTGCAAGGCCCTCAATTCAATCTCCCCAGTAGTAGGAGGGAAATAAAAAGGAAATAAGAAGAGCTGTAAGAGAAATGTAAATAGGGGATAAAAATCTTTTTTTTTAAGTGTCTAAGTTCTTTGAAAAATATTTGCCACATTTTTTACAGTGACTGAAATTACAAAATAGAATGCTTACCTGAAATGAACAAGTCTGGAGACAGACCTGGTTTGGGGGAAAAGGAGGAGTGAATCTGGTTTTAGACACTGAGCTTTAGATAGAGGGCAAATGATTGACTACTAAGTGTGATCTAGATGGTCACATAACCAAGGTTCAGCCATGATCAAGGCTGGAGGGACAAATTTGAGCACCATTTTTGCAGGGGTGGTAGTGACACCACATAATAAAATTAAATCTGAAGGGCAAAAGGAGAGCTGGCAAATCAAAGAACAAAGGCAACTGTTGTCCTGTCTCCCTAAGCATTGGAAGAAAGCTCCCTCCCCCACCCAGGATGTGGTAGAGGTGGTGCTCAAAAACCTTAACTTATAATATTTGAGTACCCCCTAATTATTGCCCCATACCTGTCTTGGAATGCTCTCTAAAGAAAGACTTAGGAAATCAGAGTAAACTTGGAGTTAAGAACTTTTAGTAAAAATACAGAGACATATTGTATTATTTTATGTATTATTTGCCCTCTAGCTTTTGGAATTATTTGTATTAAAGAGTACTCTGCCACACAAATGTGTATCATTTATCATCATTTTCAATTTAACAATTTATCTCCATTATCTAATAGAAAATATGCATATTAAGTTTCCAAAATATTATCTTTACACACTTGGGCTTTCTCTGTTAATTCTCCAAGATTAGAAGTTTATCAGTAGAATGAAGTCTTAAAGTGCATCACCCCATGGATATAGACTAATTGAAGAAAATGCTAAAATGGATTCATATATAGCATATATATGAATAGCATATATAGGGTCTTGGCAAGGCTAAAATCTGAGATTACTAACTATATATTTGGTTGTGAGCTGTGCTAGATATCACCCCATGCTTTTCTGCCTCCCTCCTTACCCCAAAATCTATTGGCAGCAATGGATTAACCTGGGGTTGAATTGTTGCCTGAACCATGTCTGTACTTCGATTCAACATGTTTGGAGGGTTGAGGAATTTGGGGGTGTGTGGGGAGGGGCAGAAAGAGTGAGCTCCTCAAAGAAGAATTCACCATATGGAATAAACATAAATGCCGGTCTGCTAGCCGGACCCAGTAAGAGGGGCTGCCTGCAGTTCCCAGTGGTACTGGTATTCCTGGAACACACAGCATCGTGTCCAGGTAAGGATCCTCTGCTGCCCTGGTGGCATTTGTCTACTCCCTAAAGAATAGGAGCTGAGTGTGTAAACTAACAGGTGTTGTAATAAACCTTGTAATAATCTGAGGCCCAAGGAACCATGCTGCGGGACCCCCCATCTGAAGGTGGCACAGAGGGAGTGAATGTTTTCCTTTCTAATTTACAAGAGACTGTGAAGCTGTCAGGGCGCTGGGGTGACTGATAGCACGAGTGGCCAGGGTGAACTAGCTGAACCTTGGCCAAGCGGACACCCAATGGGAAGGGACCAGGTCAAAGCAAGAATGTAGCAGAGGGAGGTGGCATCTGCAGGAGGCTGCAGCTGCAAACAGAAAAGGCCAAGACCGGATGGCTGAGGTCAGGGCAGTGGCGGGCTATAGGAAGCAGAGACCCTAGGAGGCTGAGCGCAGATAGCAAAGGCAGTGAGGAGCTGTGTCCCCAAGCTGACTCAAAGATGGATGTAACTCGCTCTTTGGGAAGTTCCATATATATGGCAGGGGGACAGATGCAAGGTACTATGTGAACAATTAGGGGTCTGAGGTTTCTAAAATATGGGCATTAGTGGTCATATCATTTCAGTCAGGCTGGTACGTTGAGGATGACTGGGATATAAATAAAACTGTGGATTATAGAAAAGTTGAAACACAGCTGTTTCCTAATTTCAGCTGCATGTGTAATATATACCAACGAAGTAGAGCCTGGCAGAACACATTTGCAATTAATTTTAAATTACTTAAGTATTAATGGCCTGAAGGATTTAGCTCAGCTGGAAGAGTGCCGCTCTAGGTCTCTGAGGCCCTGGTTTCAATCCCCAGCACTGTGAAAATGGGAAAAGGACCTGACAGCCCACTCCCAAAACAATCTCAAATCGCAAAGCAATCTGCCATTGAAAACCTTAGGAGGGTCACTATGAGTTGGACTCGACTCAATGGCACCTAACAAGAAATATTAATGGATGATTTTGAGATGCGGGACCACAGTGTGTCCTCAAGCATTTTAATATTAAATTCACTCCTTTTCTCCCTCAAGTAATCTTATTTACATTGTTAATTTGCTTAGCAAATATTCTCTAGCTAATGTCATATTTGTAAGTGCTCCTGACTTATGCAGCTGTAGGGACTCAAGCTGTGCTGCAGAGTAAATACCAGACACCTGCAGACCAGAGGAACAGAGCCATGTGGCTTCGTGGAGGTCATAGTTTCTTGGAAGGGACAGAATGCCCATTGTATTAATTGGGGTTTTCAAGAGCAACTGAATTAATAGGAGATTTTTCACACACACACACAGATTATAACTAAAAATGTCTCTAGACTTTAAAAAATGTCCCTTGGTCTAGATCCTTGCTACACTATAACTAGCAGCATAAGCATCTCCTGGATGCTTGTTAAAAATCTCATGGCCTACCTAGATTTGCTGAATCATAATCTGTGCCTGAATCAAGATCTCCATGTGATTTGTATGCACACTAAAGTCTGAAATACATTCCTGATTTTGCAGAGACCTGCTTACATAGAGTACTGTTGAGCTTCTATCAGAATAAACCGATAAATAAAATAGACACAATCCTGGGTCTCAGTGACCACCCAGCCTACAGCTAAGTCTCACACATGTGTATACAATATAACATGTAGCCAAAAATTATGAGGCAGATGTATACTTATTTATATGTATTGATGTTCATAACATATCTTGGTAAGTGAGCAAGGCAGATTGCAAAATAGTATATACTGAATGGTATGATCTATATTGCAGCCGCAAATTAATTTAAATGATATGCACATAAGAATTATCAGAGTACATAAGCAAGAAAAATTTTAGCATCTCTTGGGAAAAAGGATTGTGGGTAAGTTTTTATCTTCTTCCTTAAAATATTTTCAGCATTTTCCTGCATTTTTACAATGATCACATACTATTTTTATAATTAGGAAAGATAGGAATCCTTTTTCTGTTTTGCTAAAGATGACCTTAAGAGCTACATCTGCTCAGCTTCACAGTCTGTTCTTGCAATTAGAAGGTTTCAGGTTCATAAAATATGTCTATATGATTCCTCTTCTGGCTGAAATTCATGCATTTATTCATCCAGAGGCAAAGAAAGACTAAAGGTAGACATGATTCCACTGTCATACCTTTGTTTGAGGCCTTTATAACCTCTGGGATGGTACGGGAGTTTGAGCACTATAACATTAAGTATACACTCAAGTACAGCTAGAGGTGAGGGGGCAAAGACCAGATCATGATAAACCCATCCCATGTCTTCTTTCTCTTGCACACAGCTGGGCTGCACTTCCCAGACGTCTTTGTGGTTCAGTTTGTTTTTGTGGCTAAAGAAATATGAGCAGAAGCCATGTGTGATGCTCCATGCCTGGCCCTAAAGACCTCCCCCAGGGGTTGGCCATGCTTTCTCCTTGTGCTTGGATGATTCGAATGGGCCCCACGAGGTGGGTAGCAGAACCACAGGTGGAAGGACCAGGGGCCCCTGGGTCTCATATTGAAGTAGAACAAGCTGCCAATTGAGAACGTATTTTGGATATTATGCAAGCAAGAAATAACAAACATTGATCATATTTGAGCCATGATGCATTTGGGGGGCAGTGGTACAGAACATTTGCATTAGGTTTTGAATGAAGCACTGTTGGTGTGCAGAGAAAAGGGAAGCAGGAAGTAATTAATTTGGGAGCAGCAGCCTCCCTTAAGCAGCACTACTTTGAATGACTGACTCACTGAACCTGAGTCTCACAGGTAGGCTTTAGGGAGCACTTATTGGCAGAAATGATATAAATGGAGGGAGGCCAGATATTTGCTACAAATGGACTTTTCCCTGCATGATAGCTAACCAAGAAAGAGTGAATTAAAAAGCAAGGCTACTTTTCTGGAAAGATGGTCTATGGCAGGACTCTGAGTTTATCCGTCACTCAGCATAGTTATCCTGTCATTTTAGTAGCAGTTGTAGGCAAAAGGCTGTTCAGCAGTCCCATAAGAAGCCTAGAGTTTTTTTGCTTTCTTGAACATAACAGCCCTTCCATTTGAAATTACATTAGATTGAAACTTGGCAGCAGCGTTAGCAGCCCAGATGTGAAATTTTATTGTCAAACAAACAACAAAAGTTAAAAAGGTTTCAGGGATTTGGGGTTGTTGTGACTTAATATTTGTCTATCGAAAAATTGAGCTAATACATAGAAGCTTCAATTTAAAATATAAAATTTTGCAAACAGCTACTGCTTTAAAAAATATGACTGTATATATATTCAAGAGCCTTTGAAATAACAGCCAATAACAAAAGAAAAAGACTATGCACACTAATAAACTGTTTGGGTGGGCCTGAAAACATTCTCTTCCTTTCCCCCCACTAAAATGAAACCTTGACGTCAAATAAGAAACCTTGACTTACAAATAGTTTCTCTCTTTTTCATGGTTTCCTTCCTTGGCCTTTTATTAGGCAAGCAAGAAACAAAATCTGGACAATCTTTTGACAACTACCACGTCCCTCTGGATGAGAAAAATGACTATTATTACAATAGAGGATGACTTCCATGCTAACACTGAGCAATGCCATGCTTGGTGACGGCCAGAAATGCAGCATCACTGGGTACTGTGTTAACCAAAAGCACAGAAAGAACCAAGGGAGCTAACACTTTTGAGTTAGGAGCTACTTTGTCAAGACCAGAGAACATTAGGCATCCAATACCTTCAATGAGTTAGCATTGTAAAATGAAGGCCAGAGTGAGCATGGACAATGTCACAAGGAGAAGTAAGAAGAATGGTATTAAAAAATCTGGCAAACTATCAGAAGGCCTAGCCCACATAAATTACAAATGCCTTCTGGAGCATAAGCAGAGACAGTGCTATTGACAAAGCATGACCACTCCAGGAGGCGGACCCACAGTCCCCTGGAAGCCTACTGCAGACCACCGGGGAAGCAGGACCACCCCAGGAGCACCCCCTGAGCTAGTGGGTGACTCTGCAAGCCCAGAGATAACACTCTCTGAGGCTACAGTTCCTTTTATTGCCTGAGAGACACAATGATACTTATGACCCATTCTGGGAGTCTGCAGGGCTTAATAAGTTCGTGCGCATAGGCACCAAGAAGCTTGGATAAAAGAATAAAATTATATTATTCCTGGCTGGGAATGTTCCCTTTAAAATGCCTTCTAATTACAGTGCCACCCTTGTAGATACAGACCACAGTGAGGCCCTGAGCTGTATTATAAACTTATTACCACCTAATAAACCTCCTTTCTTGGCATTTTTCTCCTTGAAGCATTTTCTTTTACACCATGGCTTTCTAAACCCTGGCCTACCAACTTCAAGAGGAGTCTCAGAGGGCTAAGCTGGATGAGGACCAACAGAACTGCAAGGCTAGCCACTTCATGTCAAAATGAAGAACTGAGGTTCAGAGCAATGACATCTCACAGATTTTGAGCTGCAAATAGCACTCACCAGGTCACCTGAATAGCTCTCAGCCTCAGCCACTTTCTAGTGCCTTTCAGATCTGGCTTCTTCAAGATAGTGGTATTCCATGGACTGTGCCTGCCACAAAGGTAAATTAAAATAAATAAACAGCCTCTCTCTCTCCCTCTCTCTCTTTCTCTTTCTCTCTCTTCCCCCCCCCCCAACACATTTGAATTTACTCAGTTGCAAGGAGTTTGAGTACATTTGTGGCTAATATATTTAAACTCTGGTGTTTTCTAATGCTTGTTGGAATGAGAATCCAAGAGGATCTATCCTTTAGCAAAGCCACTTGTTAGGTGCACTTGAGTCAGGTCTGACTCATAGTGACCCTGTGTACAACAGAACAAAACACTCCCCAACACTGTGCCATGCTGAGCCCTATGTCAGTGTTTTTCCACCATTCATAGGGTTTTCAATAGCTGATTGGTTTGGGATTGTTTTGGGAGTGGATCACCAGATCCTTCTCCCATTTTTGTGGTGCTGGGGATCAAACTCAGGGCCTCAGAGAGCACAGAGTGGCACGCTACCAAATTAGCCAAACCCCAGCCCTAGCAAAACCATCGCACTTAGTTATTTAAGTTCAATTATCAGTGACACATTGGTTTCCAGAAAGGATGTCATGCTCCTAGTACTCTGCTACCTGAACATGTGTGGGAGTCTCTGCACTGCCCAGGCTTCCTCTCCCTGGATTTGGGCATTTATAGAGAGTGAGCGTTCATTTCAGCTTAATGTAGAGAGACATTGTACAACTCAGGATATCATGGGATATTTCAGGGGCAGGTTCTAGGACATCAGCTCTGGGACATTGTCCTGAGCTCTTTACAGACACCAGCTTCATCTGGGGTCCTCAGGGCTAGAAGTTTTGAGAGAACTGATGATCATCAGCCTTATTTTCCCAAAAGACACCATTGAAAGGAGACATAGTATGCGTGCCCACAACAGATTCTTGCACTGCAGGCATTGACAAAGCAAAGCTGAAGCAAAAGATAAAGGCTATGGATGTCCTGTGGTGATTGGTGACTGACTCAGAAATGGATTTGAGATCTATATAAACTGATCTTTGAAAATCTCGAGGAGTATGTGTGTGCACATGATGGAGGTGGGGTAAGTGGAATGGTAGCTGGCTTTATATAGGAGAGATGCAGAAGAGCCTGAAGAAAGGGTTTTTAATGTTAACTAAAGTTCACTGGTGGTAGTTGGCTGACCTGGAGAAGCCAGGGATGTGTGAATAACACAAAGTTAATACTGTTTATCAGAAATCACATTCTCTTGCTCATACAGAATAGCATCCCAGAGACTGAAAGTACTATGGTTCATCCCTGGGAGCTCAGCTTATAGAAATGACCTGAGTACCAAGAAAACCCTAGCCCAACTGATAATATATGCAAAAGCAATATCTCGGGATATTGGAAAATAATTTGGGTTTGGATGGTGACTCTTCTTGCTGTGATTTGAGCCAAATTACTTAACCTCTGTGACTTTAATTTATCGTCTGTTGAATGGATGTAATAACGCCAAGATCACAGAATTTATGGGGGGAATCATTCATTTATTTCATCAAAAAATATTGCTAGATATGCTATTATAGGCTTGTATTCCTAGCACTTGGGAAGCTGAGGCAGGAAGATCATGAGTTTGAGGCCTACTGAATGAGAACCTGTCTCAGAAACCAAATCCAAATTCCTCAAATACATTTACTGAGATCAACTATGGATCAGTCATTAGAGATAGAATGATGAATAAAAAATCATAGGCCCTTTAGTTATGGAGGTTATCCTCTAGTAGAATATGTGGAATAATGTAGAAAAACCACATTAGCAAGCACAATATTTGGGGGGAAAAAAGAGTGCTGAATAAGTAGTAGTTTTACTACTATTTTCCATGGTTACTATTTCCATTATAGCTTTTATACATGTACCATAGAATTTCCATAATGACAGGGAATTTCATTCATTTCATGCTTTGCTCTCCCATGTGTCTCTTGTACTGTGGGGGCTTGTGTGTTGCTGTGATGCTAAAAGCTACGCCACCAGTATTTCAGATACCAGCAGGGCCACCCATGGTGGACAGGTTTCAGCTGAGCTTCCAGACTAAGACTGACTAGGGAGAAGGACCCAGCAGCCCACTTCTGAAACAATTAGCCATTAAAAACCCTATGAACTACTGGTTACATAGCAGCGTGAATTTACCCATTCCTACCCACATGTGAACCACAATAAAGTACATACCCATTGGAAATGAAAAAAAAAAAACCAACAACAAACAAAAACAAACAACAACAACAACAACAACAACAACAACAACACCCTATGAACAGCATAGAAGCACTGTCAAATATAGTGCTGGAAAATGAGCCCCCCAGAATGGAAGGCATTCACAAAATGACTGAGGAAGAGTTGCCCCCTCAAAGTAGAGTTGACCTTAATGACAGGAATGGAGTAAAGCCCTGAGACCTCCTTTTGCTAACATGGCATGACTCAAAATGAGAAAAATAGTGGCTGTAACACTGGGATTTAGCTCTGTTGGTAGAGCACTGCGCTGAAGTCCCTGAGGTCCTGAGTTCAATTCCCAGCACCGCAAAAATGGGAAAAGGACCTGGCAATCCACTCCCAAGGCAATCCAGAAACAGTCAGCCATTGAAAACCCTATGACGGTCACTATGAGTCAGATACCGAATTGACGGCACCTAACAACAGCAACGCCTGCAGCTGTAGCCCTGTGGCATCCGATCCCGTCAGATCTCAGAAGCTAAGCAGGGTTGGGCCTGGTTAGTACCTGGATGGGAGACTGCCTGGGAACACCAGAAGCTGTAGGCTTGGGAGAAGGACCTGGCAACCCCCTCCCAAAAATCAATCTGGCATTGAAAACCCTATGAGCAGCAGAGAAGCACTGACAATAGTGTTTCCCCTGTTGTACAGAGGGTCGCTATGAGTCGGATACCGACTCGACGGCACCTAACAACAACAACAACAGCAACAGCAACAACATTGGACTCAAATATAAAAGATTGTGTGGCACAGTGTTAGGTAGTGTTTCATTCTGCTGTACTTAGGATCAGTGTGAGCCGTATCAGACTTGATGGCACCTAACAACAACAACAACATGCTTTGCTAAATAGCACACAGCAGGAAACCAAGAATATTTACTGAGTGAAAGTCCAAATATTCCTCATCTCATAGGTTTAACAAACTTCCTTAGCTCATGTGTAAGTAAACATGTTTTGGACAGTAAATATATATATTCCCTCATAAGTCACACAGCTGATTTGATGTTTATCTCATAAATATTTTCCCTAAAACATTTCTATGCATATATATTTATTTACCTGTTTATATTTAACAATCCAGAGTAGTAATTGTTAACTTATATTTTCCCTGTCTGTATTCTGAGTTGTTGTTGTTAGGTGCCATCGAGTCATATCCTACCCATAGTGACCCTCATGGGGTTTTCAATGGCTGATTGTTTTCAGGATTGCCTTGGGAGTGGATTGCCAGGTCCTTTTCCCATTTTTGCAGTGGTAGGAATTGAACCGGGGACCTCAGAGACTGCAAAGTGGTGCTCTAACAACTGAGCTAAATCCCAGCACTATATTCTGAGTGGGCTGGGATTTAGCTCAGTGGGTAGAGCGCTGCGCTGCAGTCTCTGAGGCCCAGAGTTCAATTCCCAGCACCGCAAAAATGGGAGAAGGGCCTGGCAATCCACTCCCAATGCAATCCCGAAACAGTCAGCCATTGAAAACCCTATGAGGGTCGCTATGAGTCGGATACCGACTCGACGGCACCTAACAACAACAACAACATATTCTGAGTAATCTCTATAAACTAGGCGAATCCCCAGCACAGACTTCCACAGGATTTTAGCAAGGAACATCCTCTAGGGGTCCTGTAATGCTTGTCATTCAGTCTACTGTGATCTCTCTTAGCCATTCATCTTATGTTTTGGAGGAAGTATTTTGTTCCCCAATGAGTGACAAAAGGTGTGCAAGTGCTGGAGCCATAGCTGCCAAATGGAAGCAAAGTATATTCTACTGGGGGGCAAAGTGCAAGTGTGGTGAAAGCCCAAGTTACCTTCAGGGCAACAATGATAGAAGTGGAAAGAAAAGAGAAGAGGCTACTAGGGTCTACCATAAATCCTTAGAAAGTTGGCAAGGGAAATATCATAGCATCTGGTGGGGTCAGGCAGACACCCTGGGTCTGAAGTCTGGTAGCTTCAGAGACCATGGTCAAAGGCATGCTATGCCTCCAAGAGATTTGAAGCAATGAAGACCCATTACTGTTGAAGAGAAAATACTTTTCCATATGGCTGGTATTCTCCTGCCATGTAACCTCTATAGGTGTACAGGGAGCTAAGAAATGAGTCACTAGCTTAATCCGGGAAGAATTAACTCAACATGTTTCCAAAAAACTCAAGGGAAAGCACATAGTAAATAGCAAAATCAACTAGAATCTGAGTGACAAGAGCCATAAGGAATCAGACTCATCTAGCTCCTCTCCATAAGGGGCCTGCTCTCTGCTCTCCTTTTATACTCTGGCTCCTGTGCTTTCCAGAACGACACCATTGAAAACATAATCACCTAGCCACCTGGAAAAAACTAGCTCCCTCTCCTCTCCATTGCATATTCCTAAGGAGAGCTATTTCTACTGATCCAACCTGGGCCTGGTAACCCCTCTGGACCTGTGGCCAGGGGTTGATTTGCAGCCGACAAACATGACCTCCCGAAGCCATAGGAGTGGAGGAGGGAGAGCAATTCCCCCAAAAGGCTGGAGGTAGGATCAGGGTGAGTTGCTGGACACATACCCATTAGGTTTCCACCACAGTTCCCAACTCAGGACATGACCTATAAAATATATGGACTAGTAGTCTGAAAGGCCATAAGTTCTTACTTGGACTTAAGTATGCCCCAGAGCTGAAGTGCTAGGTCCTTGTTTCTGTTTTTTGGCCTGAATCAAAGTCCCCTCTCTGGACATCTATTTCCTCTTCTGAAAAATGGAAAAATTGTATTGGGCCAAGTCTACATAAATCACCATATCAAAAAAAAATTTTTTTAAACAATTCTCATACATATAACACATTGAAAACAAGACTATTTCTCAAACTTAATTAGAAAATCTCCTTACCTTTTCCTAGGGAGACAAATGTTGATGTCTCAGACAAGAAGTCCTGATGGGGTGATATTAATGTTTCTCAATACCAAAAGATAGAGAGAGTAAATTCATTATTAATTTATAAATGTACTTTTATTGAAAAACTACTTCAAAATAAAATCCATTTTGGATGAATACTAATAGCAACAATTATAGCTACTACTTCCCTGTCCAATAATAGCATTTATCATTTCCCTGACTCTGGGCTTAGACTTCATCTGACATTTCATTTAGCTGTCACATTAATACTATAAGGTAGGTACTATTTTTTTCATCCTCATTTTACAGATAAAGGAACTGAGCTCTGGCTTAGAAAGGTCATCTGGTACTAATGTGACAGAGCCAGATTTCAAGCCCACTTCTGTTATAAAAGATTGAAAATGGTTGCACTAACTGATCTCTGCCCCTTAAATTAAATGAAGTGTGGGGAAAATAAATTATAAAATTATACAGTGTGATGTGAGCATGTATAGCATATACATTCCCTTTCACCTCTGGCAGTCCACTCATTCCATGCATGTGTCAGAAAGGCATAGGTGCATCTGAAAGTTTTGATGTTTAAATGGAACCTGTCCCTTGTCTGGAAGGCATGACAGTATTTCAATCTCAGAGGCAGGCACATGGGGTGACTGTGCAAGCACAAGCTCCACTATACAAGGGCACAAAGTGCAGGTTTTATTGGCCCAAGGATGGTAATTCAGGCCTTGATGTTTTACCACTTGGGCCATATGGTTTGGGAGGTGCTATTGGGGGGGTGTGGGCTTGTGATTGCTCCATGTGCACACGTGTGTGTGCAGGGCTGGGTGTTTTCCAGAATGGAACAAGAAGGATTAACTTTCAGTCTTTGGCTCACTTTAACCTATAGCAGATGGGCACGGGCTTTAAGTTCTCATAAAGTCAACCCCTGGGGACTTGTTAAATAATTTATCCTCAACTTTGGAAGAGCAAAGGAATAAGGTGATTAAGAAAAATGGAAAGCCACATGATAATGTGCTATTGATGGAGTGGGGTTGTCTTTCACTTTGGTTCATGGCAAGCATAATAGTGAATGGATTTAGAAGAGGGAGAGGGAGGAAAGTTGGGTCTGGCCGTGGGGAGCCCTTGGAGCAGACAGCTCCTAACTTTACCCTCAGCAGCTGTAGCAGAGAAAGTGAGAAAGTCTCCATTCTCTACCCAGGGAATGGCCTCAACGTTAAGACATATTGAACCATGCTAATTTTAAGGCCTCCCAATATAACCACTTTATTTCATCCATCTGTGGGGCCTGACTTTGGGCTGGAAAGGAGAGCCAGACAGAGAGGGAGGGTAGAACTGGAAAAATAAATCCACAGGATGCCTATCAGTACCTGCTTTTAAGTTGGGGGTGTGGGAGCTGCAGCAAAGTCACATGGGTGATTTAACATAGACTACCACCTCCTGCTGGCTGTAAATGACCTCCTTTCTTTTTCCCACTGCCAGAAGCTGGAGAAGTAAAAGTCCTTCAAACTTCAATCATGAAGCTCTCCTGCTCTCATTTCCTTTTAATAAGATATCATGAGCATAGCTCAGTCCTCAAACCCTCCCCCAACCATGAAACAACTTTAAGGAGATGGGGCTAGTCAGGATCAGTGGTTACAAACAACAGAAACCATTCTTAGTTGACTTAAGCAGGAAGGAAATTCATTGAAAGGAGACCAGATAACTGATAGAGTTGGTGAGAATGTCATGTGGAGAAGTAGGCTTGGACAATGTACAGGTAATACTTAAACATAGCCCAGGTCATGCAACAGAATTTCCCCTGAAGACCCCATCATTAAGCAACTAGTGCTGCAGGTCCTGCTAGAATTAATCTTTTACATACTCCATATTCCCTTGTATCACTCTCTTGAGTTCTAAAGTCCAGGGCAGTTGCGTCAACTCCACACATCAGTGGCCAGGTTGTAGAGAGAGGAACTAACTCTCTGACTTGCTTCCACTCTGAGGTCAGGGGTAAGCCCCATCTTCAATTTATCTTGGGAAGGCAGGTGCTAGGAAGACAATATTGCCAGATATTCACAACAGGGCATTCTGTAACATTGAGAGTTCCCTCTTCCTAAAAAGGGCTAAAGAGTGAGGCATTCCTAGCACCTTAATGGGCCCAAAGACTAATGTAGATGATGTACATTTCATACTTTCAAGAGGCTTAGATTTCTCTACATTTGCATGAGATTGGGTCTTGAGGTTGCTTGTCCAAGGAAAATTGACATAAAGGTCTTGGTGACACGTCCAGTATGGGCCTTGTTGCTGTGACATCCTTTGAATCAGGGAAGAGAGCAAGAGCTAGGGAAATCAAATGCCTATAGAATAAAGGTCCACTCTGTACAAGCACCAGAGTTGTCTGATCCTGTAATAAGATCAAAAGCAAGTATTGGTTTCCTAACACCCCTCACCGGACATGGCCTGTGTTAGGTTGGAGATTTAAAGACAGAGTGTAGTGTAGGGTGTATTTGGCCTCTCTACTCAGCAAGTGGGCTGGGATTTAGCTCAGTTGGTAGAGCGCTGTACTGCAGTCTCTAAGGCCCCGAGTTCAATTCCCAGCACTGCAAAAATGGGAGAAGGGCCTGGCAATCCACTCCCAAGGCAATCCCAAAATAGTCAGCCATTGAAAACCCTATGAGGGTCTTTATGAGTTGGATACCGACTTGACGGCACCTAACAACAACAACAACAACAACAACAACAACTCAGCAACTATTTACACTGTATCCATTTTGGCCAAGGCAGTCCCCCAGAACCAATATTCCTACTATTTTGGAGAGGAATAATTCCCAGTTGTTTGTCAAGTCCTGTCATCCACTACCATCCTACAGGAGGTGCTAAGGATACAGGGAAAGAAAGCTGTTGGAGGAATCAGATACTGGCTTCAGGTGAGCAGTGTGACCCTGAGCATTGCACCAGGCTTTTCTGGGCTGTGACTTTGGGGGCTTGAAGGAAATAAAAACCCTTCCAGTCTAAAAATTAATCAAAGGGACATGGATTTAAAATACAAAGTACCTTCTGCAATGGCTAAAAGCTTTGGTAGCTCTAAAGAGAATGAAGAGGAAAAGCAAATGCTGAGAACATTGCCCTTCTGCACCCAAAAGTCTCCCATCTTTCAGATAAATACAGATTTCTTCTGAATTGTTGAAGTGTGTCTGATGTGTTGAATGGCCTAGTGCCACTTACCTGGACCTTACTAATTCTGTGGGGGCATGGCTTTTGTCCCAGCTAAAGAACTCATATGAGATAAGAGGCTTCTTATGCAATACGCAGGCAAATGCAATCCTGATTTAATAACAAAGATGGAATCCCATGGGGGAGGTGATTAAAAAATAGTGCATAGAGGCAGTGAGCTTAGTGTGCGACAAAGTGCAAGATGAAGGGGAAATGAGTGTCACTCAGTGATGGTCTGAAAATCAGGGGGAGCAACAGCTCCTCTCCTCTCTCATCATCCCCCCACACTGCCATGACCACCACCACAATTACTACTTCCTCCAAGACCATCACCAACACAACCACCATTACCATTACCACCACCACCACGACCACCATCACTATTACCACCACTCACACAACCATCACCACCATGACCACATGTCTCCCGAAGTCAGCCCATCAGGATTGATGGAATGATGTGATTCAGTCCAGACTGTTCACTGTCTCCTTATGTTTAGCAAAGACTGGCATTTATTGAGCATTAAGAACAAATAATTGGATGTTTGACTCAAGTGTTCAATGTGTATGTCCTATGGGAAGAGCCCATTTCTCTGAATCCTTTCACAACCTGTCTCCACAAAACAGGGTAGCAGAAAAAAATAGTATTTCAACACATAATGTGTCTCACAGAGCCCATCTTTTGAGACAAGCAAGGCCTTGGCAGAGACCTTCCCCGGGGAAAGCAAGTCAGGACTCTGGTGTGCCTGGGCCTGCCCTGCCTTGTTGTTTTTGGAAACTGGATGACTGGAAGTGGCTCAGGGAGGCAGGGCTGGGAAGCAAGTAGGAGCTTCATTCTCTTTCTTGCCCCTAGAGACACATTTTCCTCAGTTTGGGGTCAGAAGGAGCCCCAGTCCTGGCAGTGATATTATTGCCTCTACATCCATGGGCCTCTTGGACCAATTCTCATTTAAAATACTCAGTCCTTTGAACTCATAAGAAACTTGCAGCTTTATGGCCTTACTGTTCATATGAAGAATAAGGCCACTGGCCCATCTAGGTAGCAGGCTGTTTTTTCTTTTTCTCTTCTCTTGCTAATTGTTGTTAGATTTTACCTGTATAAAAATATTGGTGGGGTCCATTTCTACCAACATGGCAGACTACATACTCTAAAAAAACATCCTACTACAAAATACCAAGAAACACTTGGAGAATATAACAAATATGAAAGTCAAGGAAATCTCAATGCACCAAGAATGAAGTTGGGATTCCCAGGGGGATAGAGAGTACCCCAAACATGGCCGGTCCCAGGAGCTCATCTAGCCCACTTGAAGGACCAATCCCTCTTCTCCAAGGTGAGTGACCCTTGCCCAACATCCAGGTTACTTGCTCCCGTTGAATCCTATGGGGCAAGATGGCAACTGGTCACCTTTGCCCTACATCTAGGTACCTCACTTCTCCCACCTCCCATCGAATAGGCCAAGATGGCACCCAAGGTATAATATCATCTAAAGCCCCCCTGGTGCCCAATTGGTCATTTCTGATCCAACCCTGTTCCCCTGATTGGCTGGCTATCAGGCCATATAAACTCCAGAGCTCAGAGTTCAACAGCCATTCTGAACACCATCCAAGAGAAGCTCACCGTGTCCTTGCGGTTCCTTAAGAGCCCACGGCCCATTTACTCATCTGCCTAGCTTAGCATTCAGCCTTTCTCTGACCAGCCTTCACCCTATTTCAACATGCCTGCCCCCTCTACAATACTGGATATCCTGCACAGACCCACTCCTTCCAGAGGCAAGACTCTGAGAAGCAAGACTCTAAGAGTCAAGCGGAGGGCCTCCGAAGTGGTGAAGCCTGTGAGCCAGAGAGCAATGACACCTGGGAGTCTCTGCTCCAGCCAGCGGCAGAGACAGCAGCTAAGTGCTTCCCTCTCCAGCTCCCCTTTCTCCTCTCCCTAATCCTCAGTCCTTTTCCCTCTCCTTTGTGAATAAACCCTTGTCCTTTTATCCTGTGTGTGGCGCTCTGTTCTCTGGCCACAGCCTCACCATGGGTGCACTGTCAGGGCATCCACATTTTCTTGCTTCCATTCACAATGCAGAAAGAGAGAAATCCTGAAAAGAACCTGACAAGAATCCAGTGTGCAAACAGGAGTTGAAGCCAGGCTGGCCTGAGGGAGTTGTACAAGTTTGACACTCTTGCATTTTATCAACTATCCAGGAAATGGAGTCTGTGCCAGGTAAGGAGGTAGAATTGAGACTCTTGTCTAAACCTAGGACTTCTAAAGTTAATGTGTAGACTAAAGGGGAAAATGCCGAAGGCAAGTGACAAAGAAACGTACATGATTGGTTTGGATTTTGAGAGATGAAAAAACAATTTCCTAGAAAATTAACAGCCTTGTGCTTGTCATTCTGTGGATTTGAACTTACACCATTTATATGGTTGAGAAATACAGGAAGTAGAGATGTTAACTTAAATGTTTTCTAAATGAGAAGTGCTCTGGGACATTTGGCTGGAACTAATGCAAATACTCTTTAGAGAATGGAATTGCCCCTAGGGCAAGAAGAAGGAGAAGGAGGAGGAGGAGGAGAAGGAGAGGAAGAAGAAGGAGGAGGAGAAGAAGGAGGAGAAGAGG
>VMDO01014490.1:0-54398 GCA_007922755.1 Pedetes capensis | reverse complement strand
CCCAAATTTGTCAGTGAAAACCAAGGAAAAATAAAAGCATGTTCAATGTATAGTATCTTCATTTTCAACTTTAGGGTTTCTGATTTTATACTTGTGAAGAATAAGCTTCGCTTTAGTTTTACGAGTTTGATTTTGTTTTTTGTATCATAAGGTAATGATGAAGTTAAAATGTAATTATGTGTAAGGGTTTGCTACTTACCTGAGTTTCTAGAAACCTCTGGCTTTAGGACCATGAATGGTATGGTAAAGGCCGAAATTTCTATGTTGAAAAGAGGTAGACATTGCTTGCATTTTATAGTAGCAAGAGAAAACTGCATTCAAGGAAGGAGACAGGATAAACAGAGTAATTTGAATACTGAAAAAGTTAATCCCTCAGGGAGAGAGTGTGAGATAATGACTGGCAATGTAGATTCATAAGTTTGCTTATGACTTCATTTCATTCCTGATAACGGCTTCATTGGCATGTGACCTAGCCTCCCGGGTTAGGGGCTCTTGAGACAAATACACAAAAATGACAGTGTGAAGCAGAATAAGGCAGAGCTGCTCCTGAGTATTCTGCCAGGGAGAGAAGCTATGGGGTTGTCTCAGAAGATGGAGAGGTAGGGGTGCTCAGAGTTGGTATTGATACTTAGCCTTGGAATTTTTTTTTTTTTTTGGTACCGGGGGTTGAACCCAGGGCCTCGCGCCTGCATGCTTTGCAAGTGCTGGACCACTGAGCTGCACCCCCAGCCCATTTATTTTACTTTTTGAGACAGGGTCTTACTAAGTTATGCAGACTGCCTCTGGTCTCAAACTTGCGATCCTCCTGCCTCCACCTCCCGAGCCGCTGGGATTACAGGCGTGCCTGCGCCACTGCGCCTGACGCAGCCTTGGAATATTTGCAAGGGGTGGGTGGAGCTCTATGAGCAAAACCCTGGAGGTGCGCAGAAGTCAGTGTGTGTGGCCGAGCTGTGTGGCTGGCCGTCATGGGGCCACGGGGAGAAGGGAGCCCGGAGCAGCTCAACTGGAGCTGGAGGGAGCGGAACTTGAAAGTCACACCAAGACTTTCGTACTTAATTTTGTTGGTAAGTAGGAGCTCTTTTAACTGTTGGTGGAGGGAAGTGGCGTGAGCCGCAGGGCACCTGGGCACACCTTAATCAGACCGGGGTGGTGGGAGGATTGAAATGTAAAGAGCTTTGTAAAGAAATTGTCCTGGCTGGGGTGTAGCTCCTTTGCAGAGCACATACCTAGCATGCACGCCCAAGGCCCTGGGGTCCATTCCCAGCACTGTCAAAGAAAGGAAGAAAGCAGGAAGGAAGGGAGAAAAGACAGAAAGGAAAGAAAAAAATGCAGACGGGTGAGAACTATGTTCTCTGGAGCAAGGATGTCAGGGGTAATGGAAAGAAGGGGACAGTTTTGAGATATTACAGAAGAAACCGTTGTAGAAGTTGATTTTTATATAAAACTTTTATTTTTAAATGATCACAAGTTTCCAAAAAAATTGGAAGTCCATCACAAAGAACTCCTGAGAACAAGGGCGTTGTCTTAGTAACTACAGTATCACCGTCAAAACCAAGAAATTAGCATTGACAGGTGCTAATGTCCCCTGTCCCACTGCATCCTACTTTTGTCCCAGTAATGTCTTTTTTAGCAGAAAGGACCCATCTCAGCTGGGTTTTGTTCCTACTTGTCTCTGTAGTCTGTTTCAGTCTCGGGCAGTTCCTTGGCCTTTCTAGATTCCCCGACCTTACTTTTTAAAAACTTGTGCATATTAGTATTAGAGATGGTATTATACCTGTGTTTTTTATGCCTGCAGCCATACCACTGTGGTGTCTGACCCCTTCAGATCTTGGAAGCTAAGCAGGGTTGGGCCTGGTTAGTACTTGGATGGGAGACTGCCTGGAAGCACCAGGTGCTGCAGGCTTGGGAGAAAGACCTGGCACCCCACTCCCAAAGAATAATCAGCCATTGAAAACCCTGTGAATAGCAGAGAAGCACTGACAATAGTGTTTCACCTGTTATACGTAGGGTCACTGAGTTGGTGTCCAACTCAACGGGCACTTAACAACAACCTGTGTTTTGATACACGTATGCATTGAGTAGTCAGACTAAACATATCTGTCTCTTTGAACTTTACTTTTCTTTTCTTTTCTTTCTTTTTCTTTTCTTTTCTTTTGTGATATTGAGGAGTTGAACCCAGGGCCTCACACGTGCTTCTTGCAAATGTTCAACCACTGTGCTGTCCCCCTAGCCCATTTTTTACTTTGTATTTTGAAACAGGGTCTCAATAAATTAGTCAGCCTTGAATTTGAGATTCTCCTGCCTCAGCCTCCTGAGCCGCTGGGATTAAAGGCCTGTCTTTCCCCACCCTGCACCTGGCCATTTCTTTCTTTTTTATAATAGAAATGTTTTAAATCTCTTCTTGTAGCTTTTGAGATGGGCGAAGTATTCAGTCTCTATCTACAGTCAACCTACTGTGCGATAGCACACTAGACCTTCTTGGAATTCTGACTACAAGGTCGCACACATTAACCCACCCTTTTCTGTCTTTCTTCTCAACTCTCACTGGCCTCTAGGGACCACCATTCTCTCATCTTTCAGATAAACTCTTAGATCCACATGAGTGAGATCATGTCGTGCTTGCTCTCTGCCTGGCTTATTTCACTTAACATGACGATCTCTAATTCTATCCATGTTGTCAATGATGACAGGGTTTTCTGCTTTTTTTTTTTTTTTTTTTTTTTTTCCCCAGTACTGGGGGTTGAACCCAGGGCCTTGCGCCTGCATGCTTTGCAAGTGCTGGACCACTGAGCTGCACCTCCAGCCCATTTTTTTACTTTTTTGAGACAGGGTCTCACTAAGTTAGGCAGACTGACTCTGGTCTTGAACTTGTGATCCTCCTGCCTCTGCCTCCCAAGCTGCTGGGATTACAGGCATGAGCCACCATGCCCGGTGGTTTTCTGCTTCTTATGGTTGAATAGTTTTCCATTGTGTATATACGCTACACTTTCTTTATCCACTCATTAGTGGAGTGGTTGGGCGCTTAGATCGTTTCCATCTCTCAGTGAGTGGAAGGGCTACAGTGAACATGGGAATGCAGATGTCTCCAAATGTCCTGATTTCATTTCCTTTGTATGGAAACCCGGTAGTGGGGTTGCTCGGTCATGTGGCGGTTCTATTTTTAATTTTCTCAAGAAGCTTCATTATTTTCCATAGTGGCTGTACTAATTTACATTTTTACCGACAGTCTGCAAAGGTTCTCTTCTCCACATCCTCACCAGCACTTGTCAACTTTGGAGTTTTTGATAATAGCCATTCTTACTGATTGTGGTTTTCATTTGCATTTTTCTGATGACGAGTGATGCTGAGTGTTTTTTTCATGTATTTCTCAGCCATTTGTAAGTCTACTTCTGGGCAGTGTCTGTTTAAATCTGCTGCCCATTTTCAAATCAGATTATCCGAGGTTTTTTTTTTTTTTGCTGTTGACTTTTTGGAGTTTCTTATGTAATCTGGTTATTAACTGCCTTGCAGAAGTGTAGTTTGCACATATTTTCTCCCATTCTGTAGGTTGTCTCTTCACTTAGATATTTCTTTTGCTGTATAGAAGCCTTTTGGTTGATGTAATACTGTTTATGTATTACCACTTTTGTTTCCTGTGCTTTGGAGTCTAGTCCAAAAGAATCCTGTCCATTCCAGTGTCCTGAGTCTTTCCTCTATTTTCTTCTAGTGCTTTCTTTCTTTTCTTTTCTTTTTTTTTTCAGGTCTTATATTTAAGTCTTTGATCCATGTTGAGTTGTTTTTTGTAACCGATGAGAGAGAAGGGTTTAGTTTCATTGTCAATATTCACAGCATGTTTGTAATGTGAAACTTTTGTTGATTTTCCACATGCTTTACTCTCCCATTCCTCTTCCTTAACAGTTTGGTCCTAAAGTCACTACCTGTTGTTGTTGTTGTTGTTAGGTGCTGTGAAGTTGGGTCCAATTCATAGTGACCCTACGTACAACAGAACAAAACACTCCCCAACCCTGTGCCGTGTGCTTCCCTGCTATTCACAGAGTTTTTGATGGCTGACTGGTTTTTGGGATTGGGCCGCCAGGTCCTTCTCCCAAGCCTATGGCACCCGCTACTCCCAGGGGATCTCCCATCCAAGGACTCACCAGGCCCGACCGTGCTCAGCTTCTGAGATCAGGCGGGATGGGACACCAGGGTGCTGTGAAGGGTACTGCTTTTGAAGGTGAAGGGTACTGCTTTTGAAGGTGAAGAAACTTTACCTTGGTAGAAGGCCCCCTGCTAGGGTTTAGGGGGCGGTACCTAGTGATTAGACTTGGGTGGCGCACTTTGGGCAGGACTGTCGCAGGAGCAGTGCCACGTTCCCCTCAGTGCGTCCTGTGAAGTGCGTACAGCTTCCCTTTGTGCCATGACAGTGCGCTCTGACCACCAGAGCCCGGCGCTGTCGCCAGGGTCTCCGTGGTACTGTGACTCTTGGCCTTTTGCAGTTAGAAGCTGTGTCATGGGGAATCACTTTGCATTCTCATCAGACTTTGCCTATTCATTCATGTCTGGATGGCATCATTATTTCTTCCTTAGTCTCCATGTCCCGTGTGTTCCTGAGAGGGCAGGGCAGCCCTGCAGGCTGGTTTCTGGGTCCTTCTGCCGTGTCCCCATTGTTCCTTGAGCACTTCTGTCTCCTGGTCACAGGCCCAGCATGTCCCTCTTCTGCCCCAGTCCTGGCATGGGCCTTGTGTCCAGCCCTGCAGACGCTCTTCACCGTGGGCCCCGGGGCCAGGCTGCCCTGCCCCGCTGGGTTCTCATGCTCAGCGGAAGCACGTGGGGAGGGGCCCTGTGGTCTCCGCTTGGCGCTCCTCTCCGCCTTGGGCCTGGCAGCCAGTTTCAGGCCGATACCCCACGGAGGCCGCTGCAGCCCATCCACACTCCACCCCATTATGGACGCCTACTTTGCCTGAAGCCTTCCACCCTGGCATCTGATCCCATCTTCCAAATAGCCTACATTTTCACTGCTCACAGCACCCTGGTGTCCCATCCCGCCTGATCTCAGAAGCTGAGCACGGTCGGGCCTGGTGAGTCCTTGGATGGGAGACCCCCTGGGAGTAGCAGGTGCCATAGGCTTGGGAGAAGGACCTGGCGGCCCAATCCAAAAAACTGTCAGCCATCAAAAACTCTGTGAATAGCACAGAAGCACACGGCACAGTGTTGGGGAGTGTTTTGTTCTGTTGTACACAGGGTCACTATGAGTCGGACCCAACTTCACAGCACCTAACAACAACAACAACAACAACAGGTAGTGACTTTAGGACCAAACTGTTAAGGAAGAGGAATGGGAGAGTAAAGCATGTGGAAAATCAACAAAAGTTTCACATTACAAACATGTTGTGAATATTGGCAAACAATGAGGAGACATGAGAAAGTCTAGAAGAATATGCTTGGAGAGGAAGTGAGGATTTCTGATGATATCTTGGTTGCCTGAGTTTTGTGGGGGTTTTTTTGTGGGTGGTGGTGTTGCTATTTTTTTTTTTTTGTTTTTGTTTTCAGTATTAGGGGTTGAAGCCAGAACCTCCATGCTAGGTAAGTGCTCTACAACCGAGACAAGGTCTCCCCAAATGGCATAGGCTGTCCCTGGCCTCGAACCTGTGATCCTCTTGCCTCAGCCTCTTGAGCTTCCAGGATTACAGGCACGAGTCCCTGTACCCGGCTCTGCCTGAGTTTTAGGTCACAGAACTACCTGACTGGAATGCTGTGTGGGTGCTGTTGTGGAGGTTTGGAGGCCCCTTCATAGAAGTTGTTGCTCCAGAGGCTCAGTAGGGGTGCGTTTTGCTGGGGAGTTGGAGGAATGGAACCCCGTTAAGAAGATGAGCAACACATCCTAATCTGGGGGCTGGAGAATTATTTTGAGAATCGAGGTAGTACTAAGTCACAGAAGCCAAAGCTAGGGAAGAGTCATGTATTCTTAGAATTCCCAAATTCAATGGGCTCTCAAGCTGTCTATAAATCCACCCTGCTGTGGACGCAGATCCTGACACTGAGGCCCAGAGAGATGTTAGGGGGTTCTAGTATATGAAGTAGTAGTGGGTAGCAGAGCCGGGAGAAGAGTCCTGTCCTTTTGTCTTTCTGTTACCTCACCCTTCCCTTCCAGTGGGAGATGGTGCTGCACAACCTCCTGGTAGGGTTGTGAGGACCAGGAATAAGACCTAGTAGTTGGTGGCGGAGGGTTGCTGGGGATTTCCACAAAGGGAGTCTGTAAAGTGGTGGGAATGGCGGTCAGACTGTGATGGGCGAAGAGGTGAGCAATGGAGAAGAAAAAATATAGGATGATAAGAATCAGGATGTGTGGGCACAGCAATAAACTCGAGGCACTTGTCAGACATCTGTTTGGGTGATAATAAGAAAGGTGGAGGGAGAAGATGGTAGCACGGGGAACCACTGCAGGACTGGAGGCAAGAGGCTGCTCTGCAGGGAAGGTATGCAGAAGGCAATGGACTTGGGCCAAGATGGAAAATGTAGGAGGTAGAGAAGGTAGTTGATGTGGGCAGTGTCCTGGGAAGGCGAGGCTGGAATGGAGGCTGCAGTTAGCCTCAGAGGCAAACGCCTAACTACCGGCTTGAGCCAATGTATTTTTGCAGTTGCCAGGAGTTGGTAAGACCATTTTACAAGTATGGAAATGGAGGCAGGATGCGAGATTAACGTGGGGCCACGCAATGAAAGCAAATGAAGAAACAAGTACTTGAGATAGAAGAGAAAGCTGACCATCCTGAAAAAGGGGGGCAGCCAGGTGGGATTTTGAAAACATAAATCAGATTATGTTGTTGTTTGGTGCCAACGAGATGGGTCCAACTCACAGAGACCCTGTGTACAATAGAACGAAACACTCCAAGACACACTGCCATGCCCAGTGCTGCTCTGCTATTCATAGGGTTTGCAGCTGATGGAAAGCCCTCTGGTGGCTTCTTGTTGCAAGCAGTGTGACGTAAAAGCATTTAGGGTCTGTAGGGCACCGAATTCTCAAGTCCCTGACTACTGTATTCAGTGTGGGATTCCTCCTTGGTCATTCTCCACGCTCACCTTCCTGTGGCTTCAAAAACCAAGTCCCCTACTTTCGGGGGTCAGGGGTCTCTGTTTCTCGTCCCTCCGAGAAGACACTTGTGCCTCCAGATTTTGATTTCTGCCTCTTTCCTGTCACCCAGGATTAGCTCAAATGTCCCCCACTCAGAGAAGCCTTTCCTGACGATCTTATTCAAAGTGAGGACCCTGTCCCTGCCTTCTAACATGTCACCCTCTTTGTTTTCATGGCACACACCTCTGGAATGACGTTCATTTGCTTCATTTCCTCTAATTAGAACACAAAAGTCTGCTTCCCAGAACGTTGGCCAAACCCAGAAGTATGTAAGGCCCATTGTTGACATTCAGTTCATATGGAATGAATGAATGAAGAATGAATGAATGAATTGGTTAGCAGAGGGACTTAGGCTGAGTGTGTGTCTAGAATGACTAAATGAATCCTGGCGATTATGTAATATTTATAACATTTTTAAATGACAGCAGAAGTTCCAAGTTTAGCAAAAATAAAAAAAAATTGTGACCTCTATCAGCGTATTTTTAGGATTTTCACAAAATTAGTCAAAAGTGCTGTTCTTGCTTTTTCTCCTCAGCATCGTTATTGGTAGCGGTGTATTCCAAGATAATTGGTATCGCACTGGTAGACTGTTTTTGAAGGTTACTGTTTTAATTTATGCATAGTAAAATTAACTCTTTGATATGCAGTTCTGTACATTCTGCAAGTGTGCAGTTTTATGTCACCACCATCCAGTGGAGAGACAAAACAGTCACCTCGCCCACCAGAATTCCCGTGTGACCCCTTCTCGCTAGCCCCTTCCCTCAATCCCAAACTCTAGTGGTCACCATGTTCCCTGTGCATATGGTTTTATACCCTGTCTAAGTTATCATATAAATGGGATAGTATTCTATGTAGCCTTTTGGTTCCTGCTTTCATTTATTTAGCACAATGTGCTGGAGATCCATCCATGCCATGGCTGGTATCAGGAGTTCCTTTGTTTTCATTGCTGAGTAACATTCCTTCTATGGCTGCACCACATTTTGTGCCTCTGTTGATGGACATTTATGTTGTTACCAGTTTTGGCGGCCTCACATAAAGCTGTTACCAGGATTGACAAACAAATCTCTGTGGGTGCTGTAGGCTTGGGAGAAGGACCTGGCAACCCACACCCAAAAAAGTCAGCCACCAAAAACTCCATGAATAGCAGAGAAGCACATGGCACTGTGTTGGGAGTGTTTTGTTCTGTTGTACATAGGGTCACTATGAGTCAAACCTGACTTCACAGCACCTAACAATGACAACAACAGCATGTAATGACTTTAGACCAAATTGTTAAGGAAGAGGATGCTTTATTTTTTCTTCAGTAGATACCAGAGATAGAATTGGTTAGATCATATGTTCGATGTGGGTTTAATTTTTAAGAGGCTAAGGAATCTTTTTCCAAAATGGTTGTAACATTTTACATTACTACCAGCAGTATATGAGAGTGCCCATCTATTTCATCCTTGCCAACACTTGATAATCAGTCTTCTTTAAATCTAGTCAGGATAATTTAATAGCTGTACGGTGATGATTCATTTTGGTTTACACTGGTGTTTCCCTGATGCCTGAAGGCCACTGATTGTCTTCTTGAGTTTCTTTGCCATCCCTAGCCTTCTCTTCGTGCCGGTTCATTCTCTGGCCCATTTTTATTAGGTTGGTTGTTTGCTTCTTTTTGAGTTCTAGTTAGTATATTTTAGTGTAAGATGTTTGATGGAAGACCCAGAACCTGGGCTTCAAACCCATGAAAATTGGGTTCAGGTTTGGGCGCAGGTTCGATATGTGAACATTTGGAGGGTTTGTGTTCCGTCTGAAATCATGTGTAGATAGCAAGGCTTCAAACTGAACCTGAACCCTGAATCCATTCCAATTCAAGCATTTAAACAGATTTTTTTCTGGACCCAAACATGAACCCAAACTCGGTGAAAAATAGGGCTTGGGTTCAAATTTTAAGGTTTTTTTTCCCATTAGCTATTAAGCATAGCTTAATTAAGGTATGTTTTATTTAATTAAGCATAGTTATATTAAGCATAAAACTTTTTCAATTTTTTTTTCAACCTACACAAAGGACCGCCTACTGCCTTACCACTCTGGCATCAGATCCCATCTGATCTCACAAGCTAAGCAGGATCTGTCCTGGTTAGTTGTTGGATAGGAGACCACCTGTGAATACCGGGTGCTGCAGGCTTGGGAGAAGAACCCAGCAGCCCACTTGCAAAACGATTAGCCATTGAAAATGCTGTGAATAGCAGAGAAACACTGACAGTAGTGCTGGGAATGGCACAGTGTCAGGTAGTGTTTCGTTCTGTTGTACATAGGGTTGCTGTGAGTTGGACCAGACTTGAAGGTACCGAGTAACAATAACAGTAACCACACATAGGATTAAAATTTTAAACCCAAACCTGAGCTGAGCCCAAACCCTCTAAATTTTAACATATTGAACCTATACTCAAACCCAAATCCAATTTTTCATGGATTGAAGCCTTGCCTAGAGCTAAGAAAACATAGCTATATTAAAACTTTGTATTGCCATGGAAGAAGCAGTAGGTCATTTTCAAATTATTTAGTACCTATGTTTTTAATGGGCTAGGGTTTAGCTCAGTTGGTAGAGGGATGCTCTACAGTCTTTGAGGACCCAGGTTCAGTCCCCAGCACCGCAAAAATGGGAGAAGGACATGACAATCCACTCCTGAAACAATCCTGAAACAATCAGCCATTGAAAACCTTATGAAGGTTGCCATGAGTCAGACCCAACTTGACAGCACCTAACAACAAATAACAGTGCTCTAAACATTGGTGAAATCCAAGTGAACATGAAGTAAACCAAATGCCTTCACTGTATTTCCATCTGCTCGAGGCAGAAGACTCCAGTGAGTGCAGATGGCTTCTTTTTGTTCTCTGATTATTATGTGTTTGGGTGTATGATGCTGATAAGACTGGGGACCACGGCTTAGAAAAGGAGGGGTCCTGGGTGGGCTAGGAGAGCCAAGGAAAGCTTCCTATGGGAGATGAGATCCAGCTGACACTTGAAGATTGGTGTTTTTGTGAGTGGGGAGGGTGTTCAAGGATAAATGATAGCACAAATCAGAGTGTGTAGACAGGAGAAACCAAGCCTGCTTACAGAGGATTAGTAATAGTTGGGGAAAATTGCACTATAGAAATCTGTGAATGCTGACATAAAAAATTGGGCTTTTTTAATATAGCAGTATTCATCATTTGTTGAACCCTAGGAGTGGCATAAATGGGTTAATCCTTATGGGAGATAAGAAATAGTGATTGAGGCAACTCCATAGTGGAGCAACTACCATATTGGTAATTCAGGCAGGATAAGCACTTGAGTCGTTAGGTTGGTACCCAAGAGATACATATTAGAGATAGTTTATAAGAAGAAATGACCGAGTTCCAGGTTATCTGACCCCAAATCTATTCCTTTCCCACTATGTTGCTAAGCCATGGGAGTTAACAGCAGCACAAAAAAGTAGCCTTCCAAAGGAGCAGAGGGAAGAAAAATGCAGAAGTTTACAAGATCAAGGAGAAACTTCAAGCAGAATATGACACCAACGTAATATGAGCTAAAGAATTTTGTTGTTTTAACGAAGGTGAAACTTCATAAAAAATAGAATACTTTTTATTAGACTACAGGGAAAGGTTATTACTCCTAAGAGATGGAAATAGGAAAAGCCAGCTATTGGTTTGGCAAAGCCAGAAAACAAACTGGTAAAAGATTATGTAAATGAATTAGAAATAGTGACATATGGGGAATTCTGATGTGCGTGCTAGGATATAAAGGAACGGAGTTTCAGCTTGTTTGGAAGTCTATTTATTGTGTCCTCAAGTAACTGGTGTATGAATTCGCTGTACTCATTCCAAAAGTGGAAATGTGCTTATTTTCCTCTGTCTCACTGTCACCAGTCAGCTGGCTGGGGTCTTTTTGCTCCACCTGAATAGAAATCATGAATAGGCAAGGAGAAATTCTTTATATTACTGAGGTTAGGCAGTGTTTGTGTCCTTTGGTGTTTGACAGCATCAAGCAGTGACAGCACATAGTTTGGCACAGCAGCAAGCGGCACTCTCCAGTATTACAGCTCTTACGTAGACCGTGGAGGTCAGTAATCCTAAACTTGTAAGTGTCCCAGCTCTTACGGAGGGCAAGGGGGTCAGGAATCCTAAGCTTCTGACAGAAGTTGGTATTGCAGCTTCTGAGGAGGCCTAAGTATTGGGATCCTCAGGCCCTGACAGTGGCAAGTGTTAGAGGTCCCAGGTCTAGGGTGTCTGAGACCCTTGGTCCTCAAGAGTTGACAGTTTGACAGCAAATATTTTAGCAACTATGGCCTGCAGCTTCTCTTCTTGGCTCTTTACAGCATCTGTCATGCTTCAGTCTCAGCTCTCTGCCCTCTCTCACCTTCTCCTTCCTTCTGCCATCCCTTTTCTTCCTATCCCAGTCACTCTTCTCAAACCATGCAGCTGCCTCCTATTGCTATGGCTTCTGTGACTGTTGCCATTTGGGAATCACCTATTGCTGCCCTTCTGCCACTGCTGTTTGCTGCTGCCAGCCACTGATCTTGCAGCTCTGCTTCTTTTTATTCTCTTTTTTAGTAATTTTATTAGCGTATGACTTAATGGCTTTCATTATAACGTTTCCATACATGCATATCGTTGTACATTGCTCATATTCACCCTTCATTTCCCTGTTATGATCCACCTCCCCTTTGTTGATCCCTTTCCTCCCCACCAGTGGCCTCCCTTCTGCTTGCATGCCTTGTGTTTATCCTTTGAGAGCAAAACATGTGGTATTTCTCTTCCTTTCCCTCAGTACCCTTTCTTATTACTCCCCTCTCTTTAATTCCCATTCTCCCCCCCTTAGTCTCCCTTCTACTTCCATGACATATATTAAAATATTGAATACATATTGAAATCTAGCATCTGCACATGAAAGAACATGTGATATTTGTCTTTCTGGGTCTGTCCTATTTTATTTAAAATGATCTCTAGTTCCATCCATTTTCAGCTAGATTACATAATTGTATTCTTTATGGTTCACTAAAACTTCATGGTATATATATACATGCTGCATTTTATTTATCTGTGCATCTGTTGATGTACACCTCGGTTGGTTCCATATTGTGCTATTGTGAATACCACTGCAGTAAACCTGGATGTGCAGGTATCCTTGTGTTATATGAACCTATGTTCCTTTGGTATATACTCCATAGTGGTATAGCTGAGTCATATGGTAGTTCTGTTTTTAGACTTTTGAGGAACCCCCTTGATGATTCCAAAGTGGCTGTACTAAGTTACATTCCTACCAGCAGTGTATGATGCCGCATCCTAGCCAGCATTTGTTGTTGTTGTTGTTTTGTTGGTGCTAGCCATTCGGCATGGAGTTTTGCAACTGTCAGTGTGGCTGTCTGCCTTGCTGCTTTTACTGCTTGGCTTGTCCGTCACTTGGATCTGACTCTTCAAGGCCACACAGTTTTTGTGGCCTCTCTTCTGCCACTGTCAGAGCTGAGTGGTTCTCTGCTCTGGCCTATCATCGGGGCCCACAGTTCCTGGCTGTAGTCTAGTCCGTAGTCCGAGCTTTGCGGTTCCTGTGCTCTCACCTAGGCAATTGTTGGGAGCTTCACACAGTACTCAGCTGCTTCTGTCGATTGGAGGTTCCGTTGCTCTACTCCTGTCACTGCTCCCATGACATCTGGCCACTGTCCTGCCTCAGCACGTGGGTGTGCTGGCTGCCTTGCTGTCTGGCTACTCTGCTGTTCTCCCTGCTGCTATCACTGCTGCTCTGTTGTCTTCATTTTTTTCTTTGTGTTACCAGCTTAGCATGTACTACGAAAAATAGGAAAAAGGAGTACCTGAGATAAGTCTTTTATCGGGTCTGTTGTTGCCACACCAGGGGATGCAGCACAATAGGGTGTCTCCCAGCTCACTGACCAAGTGAGCCGAACAGCCTTCTTATATAGCCAGAAAGGGAGTGTTTGCACCAATAACAGCAAACCTCATGCAAATGAAAGCTTGTGTTTACACCAATCACAGCATCATCCCCTTTGCACCAGTCACAGCAGTCCCTCTGCTAGGACACCAGGGGAGGTGCTTCCCCTCTGCTTTGGGTGGAAATGGTTCCAGGGTCATCTAGAGTTCATTGGCAAAAGGTCCATTGCACACTGCAGACTGAAACAGTCGTGGCTGCGAGTGCGCCTTGGGGAGCCGAATTTGTGCTGCAGCTTTGATTGTTACGTGGCTTCTATGAGTGTTCAGAAAGGCTGGTGCTGGTATAAGGGTGCTTTGCCTGGCTGCTTGACTAAGAGCCCTGAACTCAAGTCAGCCAGAGTAGCAAGGGACAGTCAACAGCTGCCAATTAGGGAGTCCAGTTGCCCCATCTCCCAACATCTGTAGTTATTTTCAGGAGGATAAGCATCTAAGTGAGTGCTTACAGGTAAAACAAACAAAAACAAAAAACAAAAAACCTTATTATTGACATCAATGTTGATTTTAACAGTGTTAACAGTGTTTTTAATAACGCTTAATACCTGCTTAGCGCCCCAAGAGAGTGGAGGAGTCCCCAGTCTGTCTCAACACGGTAGAGTTTGTATTTACTTAAGAAATATTTTTCTGATACATTTGAGGAGAGATTCCAGGTACAAAATTTGGGGGGTGTAACGTTGGAATGGGAGTAGATATTCTTTAGTTTATATCAACTAGATCTTCACTGTTGGAATGGAAATTAGAGACTTTGTTTTTGGAAACTTTGAGGGATGACTGAAGAATATATGGTCATGTGATACAAACTGTTTTTTCCCCATTCCTTTGCCATTTTCATACCCAGGGGAGGTAAGTGTGTATATATGATTTTTTTCCTTTGAGACTCCTGGAAGCATTTTGGGTTTTCTATATGTGGTAGGAATATGATAATTTCATTGATATATACCCTGTTTTTGTACTTGGTTGCCATGATTCAGGTGAAAATAGCATTTTTACCCTGCCTAAGTGCTGTTTTTTAGGGAACTAAAGAGATTGACAGATGCCTGGAATACAGAATAGAGGAGTTATAAACCCAGCAACCTTTCGTTTGGAAAATGTAAAGCTGGTAGCTCCTACATTTTTAGGACTTCTGAGGCAATTAGCTCCATGGATGGTTCTTAGATGCCCATCAGCAGATACCCCCTACTTTTGAGCTAATGTTCATTTGAAAAGCAAAAGATTTTTATAAGAGCATAATTGCATGAACTGTGCATTTTTTTGAAGGACGGATTTGTTGCCAGTTCCTGATAATGGAAGAAGTAAAGAATAGAAATCTAACTGTGAACATGGCCTAGCTTCTGTGATTTCATAACACGGATGAAATATGCTTTTAAAAAAGTTTAGTTCTTGCCAACTTTATTCTAGAGGGAATAAGCAGACTCTAGTATTCTGAGGGCTTTAAGGAATGTAGACATTAAACAAGATTAAAAAAAATTAATGGGGAAGCTGATGAGGTTTCCATGAGTGTCAGCGTCAGAATACAGTCAGCCTCTTCCAGAGATAACGCTGAGACTGAGTGTGCCAACCCCGAGTTATTTCAGGACTTTGAATTAATGAAGAACGACAAAAGTTTTCTCGTCATACTATTCTTAGGCGGTGGGTAGGGACGCTGTTGATGTTTCGGTTGCTTGTCTTTAAAGAGGGTGCCCTTTCTTGGGTTGCGCCCAAGAGGAGAAACTAAGACTATTTTGAGACAGAAAACATGGAGATTTTTAAAAGAGGAATGCAGAGCTAACTATAAATAACTATATGAAATAGCGGTTCTATGTACTAAGCTGTTTGGAATCTATAATAAACAGCGGTGCACATGAAAACCGTTTAATCCCAGAAGAGTTCTGGTGATCGATGGTAGTGATGGTTGTATAACATGAAGGCGCTTAATGCCACTTAAAGGTGGTTAAAGTAGTAACTTCTATGCGTGTTTTTATCATAGTAAAATGACATTTAATTCTAAAGACTTGGGGCTGCCTTGGACTGATGAAATTTCCCATACGGTAGGAGATGACAGCGTACTGTAAATCCAATGTGTGACCCCTGAGAGTAAGCTGGGACCTGACTTTGACTTTTTTGCATTGTCTAATAAATCCATGTGCTCTGGGCAGCACTGATTTGCATTTAATAAAAATTTATTAACCATTTGGTCTATCAGAGCACAGTCCTGGGCAGGTGGTCAGAATAAAGAATGGGAAAATCCTCATACTTTGGGAACCTCCGATCTATATCCATTCAAGATCTTATAATAAAGTAGACTGTGGTAGGTATTATTCTGGAAGTACCAAATAGTGTTTTAGAAACATGGGCAGGGAACACTTAGAAATTAATATGAATTTCATTAATAGAATGCTAAGTTGGTCATAAGCGAATTTAATGTGATTAGGACTTTTAGTTTGCAAGAAATCTTAAAATTTTTGAATAAAGATGAACATATCACATCAAAATGTTTGGGATGCAGCTAAAACAGTGCTTGCTGGAAATTTTATAAGAAATTAAATCACATACTACAAAATAAATAGGTCTTAAATCACCAGGCTGAACTTCCATAATAAGAAACCAGAAAAGAACAAATTAAACCCAAATCAAGCAAAAGGAAGGAAATAACAGAGAGAAGAGCAGAGACAATTAAAATGAAAGATAATAGATAAACACAAATGAAACCAGAGCAGGGTTTTTGTTGTTGTTGTTGTTGTTGGGTGTTTTGTTTATTGGAACCCATCTCTTACTAGCATGAAACAGAGTCTCTTATCCCAGCAAAGGGGAGAGGTTGCAGCATAAACCCTCAGGTGTGGCTAGATGCCAGGTTTCCAGAGGTGCCCTACATTTCTCTGTCTCTGTCTATTGAACCTTCAGCGTCAGGGGCTCTGGGCTGACGTTTTCCTTACTCGGTGATCTTGGTAGAAGGAAGAGCCTCTGTGAGTGGATTCTGATTGGCCTGGCTGGAGTCCCGGACCAGCTGTGAATGGAGGCATTGTGCATGTACGCATTGTGTGTACACATTGTGTATACATGTGTGTATGGGTGGGAGGGGCCTGGCCACACCCATCCCCATGGACTGAGCACTCAGGAAGATGGTTCTCCAAAGAATCGGGGAAACAAAAAGTGTACTCTCCATCAGTAATCTTTAAACAAAGATCGTGCAGTCAGTCCCCGTTCCTTGTGTGTTCGCCTGTTTTCTGGCGCTAATATCCGATGAAGTCATAAAGAGGTTTGCTTTGGCTTTGGTAGCTAGAGGATGAGGGCCACACCTCCTGTGGCCTTCTTGCTGCCAGAGGCCTAAGGCAGCGCAGGGCATCACGGGGCAAGAGACAGGGAGCGGGCGCGCGTGCCCCTGTGTCTTCTGGTCTCTCCCTGTTCTTACAAAGTCACCAGGATTTGTTCCTGGCAGCTTCCCGAGAGTGACCTTGCCTAATCTAATCCCTTCCCAAAGGCGCCAGCTCTGAACACCATCACTGGAATAAATTTCCGCCGTCCTCAGCCCTCACGCTGGTCGGTAAATGTCAGTGCGGGAGCTCTTCTGGAACACGCTCAAGCCCTATCACCTACTTGGGCAAAAGGAAGGGGAACCGAGTGGCTTGGTTTCTAAACATTACGGTGAATGAGGCTTTACCGTTACTTAAGTGAGAGCCCTAGTAATATCACCGTCTAATGGAGAGCAGAAACTGGATGATGGGGAAGCACCAAAGCGACATTTGTTTTTAGAGGGAAGGAAGATCTGATGGTCTTTTGCGGAGTGTGTTTACACATGCTTTAATGATGAGAAAATTTAGTATCTGGAATACCACCAATTGTCTTTTCTGAGTATGGGAAGCTTACTAATCAAATGAACTTATCCCTATGTGCCGGGATAGCATACATACACACGTACATGTTTAATTTTGCTCATGGCTCCTAAAGATCCATGGACCACCTCCTCCACCAAACGTTTCATTACCCACGGACCCCAGGCTAAGATGAAGTCCTCTTTGTCCTTGTTAAAATATAACTACACAACAGGAAAAGGACCATAGTGATCAGCTACCAATAGAGCGTTTACAGTGGAGAATGCACTTTGAGTTGTTTGTTCAACAGTGGTGCTAGGTTATACATTTGTTCACATCACCTTATAACACGTGGTAAATATTTATGCAAGATGGTTATCTGGGCAAAAGAATCTCATGAAATAGGGAGTGCTAAGCGACCCGTATAAACAGACCAGAGATTATTTGAAAAAGATGAGGTTCAAAAGATTTGCAGATGTTGACAGGTGAAGAGAGAGCATGCTCCAGGGAGGGTGTACTCGGCAGTCAGAAAGAGAAAATCTAATGAATGAATATGTAGGACAATGGTGGGGGATGCGAAGGCCAATTTGGGGGTCATACTTGCTTATTACAAGGTTGTAACGAATCACTGAAAGCAAGAATGAGTCTCCACATAGGTAAAATAGTGACAATAATAATTCTTACTTCCTATGGCTGGTGGAGGGCTGGGATTTGGCTCCATTGGTGGAGCACCGCTCTGCAGTCTCTGAGGTCCTGAGTTCGATTCCCAGCACCGCAAAAATGGGAGAAGGAAGTGGCAATCCACTCCCAAGGTAATCCCGAAATAATCAGCCATTGAAAACCCTATAAGGGTCGCTATGAGTTGGACACAACTCGACGGCACCTAACAACAACAACAACAACATGGCTGGTGGAAAGTTGATCTGAGATCATTGATATAAAGTGCTGGGACATAGACTCAATGAGAATCTTATTGTTGCTTGTTATTAATTTCACTTAAATAGTGAAGACAGACAAATAGGAATGGGTGAGAATGACAGTGCATAAGTAATTCCCCGTGTGAGAGTATGAGCTAAGACATCGCATCGTGAAAAGTTACCAATGGCATTTTCATAAGCTCAACCCCAGAACTCACATTATCTCAGAGAGGAAATCCTTCCAGTTCTTTGTGCCCTCATCAGACCATTGAGAGCTTTATTCTTTGAATTCCCAAAATAGAGATTATTATGAAGTTCATTTGGATTAGTGATTCCTCAACTCCTTTTTAGGCAACACAAATGAAGATTAATATCCACACATATCCCGTCCTGGGCAGATTGACTTAAAAGCGTCGTGTAGGATGGCACATGTAGGCAGCGGCAAATAACACCATAAGCTTTTGGGTTTTGTGATATTCACAAAAATCAATACTCAGCATGAAAACATGACTCAGTATGAACGGCTTATTATGGGCTGTAGCATAGAAGAGAGGCTGCACAGTGATGTTCTGTGAGGGTTTTCATCTCTGCCTTTCCTCCCACCTGGGAGAACCATCAGACAGTAGATGAGAGAGTGGGGTTATCATAGGAGGCATGGGCCTCTTCTGGGTTCCTGTTTTAAAAGTAAATCATCAATAAACATCAGTATTATTAACAAATTATTGGATGCACAGCTCATGACTTATGCCCTCTTGTATAGATCTCTGATTATAGGACCTCTGGTTAGAGAACAGCCTGAGAAGTCAGTAAAAACAGAAATACCTCATTTTCCCCCACACTGTTAAAATCACTAAATACAGAACACCATTCCAAAATAAGAACTGCTAAGCGGATGGCAGCACAATATATGGTTGGCTTTTTTGTTTGTTTGATTTTTCAGACAACGGAAAAGCAACAACAATAAGAAAAAAAAAGGAAACAGATTTAGATCAGCTATGAAAAGCCTGCTGACGATGGACTGTTGCCGTACGCTGGGCTGGAACTGCTGTTTGGGGACAGCCCATGAGTGCTTTGACTCCGTGGGTTTTAAAGGGAGGAGTAATTTTCATGTTTGAGATGCTGTTGATGTGGCCGTAACCAGAATAGGAAGGCCTCAGGTTTTGGCTTTCCTGAGATTGAGTAGTTGTGTCGTCACGTCAGTGCAAGTGCAGATAGAAGAAGCCTGTTGTGCCTAACTGTCTCTACAGTGCCAGGTCATTACAGCTCCACTGGGCATCAGATGTAATGCCAGCCCCTACACCAGGTGATTTCAGTAGAGGAAAATAGCTGACCACGGACTGGCCTGCTGTGCAAAATGCGTCCTGAGCACAGAGCTGTGGAGCAAGCCACCATTCAAATAGAACCTTCCAGTTATAAGAAAATTCAGAGTTAAGCTGAAAGATGGGGTTGGCACCTAGGCGGCCATCTCTATACCAAGAGCTGACACAGATGGGTAAGACCGAAGCTGCCAGTCGAGGAGGACGTGGACAGCCTATGGATAGAATAGCAAATGCATTCAGAGGATATGAACTGCTACGCTGTTTGGTCATGCTAGGAAATAGAAATGAAAGTAATAATTACATAGCATTTTTAATCCATCAGGTTTTCAGGAAGAACAAATGGTGAATGGGGAGCCTTGAGACCATTATTATTGGATGTCAATGGGGAGAATAAAGGGACACATCAGTATTATTATGAACAAATTATAAAGGGTAGTAATGCCAGGGAGCGAAATCTCCAGACAGATGGCCTTGTTTGAATCTCAGCTTTATCATTTACTAGCTGTGTGACCTTGGGCAAGTTACTTAACCTTTCTGTGCCTTGCTTGCTTAATCTGCAAGATGGGTTTAATGATAAACTGTACAAGCACAATTACTATGAGTCCATTGAGTTAGTAAATGTGAAGTGCTTAGAAAAGTACTTGTCCATAGTAAGCCCTACATAAGTATGTTTACTAATTGTCATGATCTTTATGTGTGGTAAAGCCTCGTTTGTAGGACTGTGTCATTAGGGAATTGTTATACATGTGGAGAAAGACTCATGTACAATGGTATTCATTTATAATTTCTGAAAGTTTAACTATTTTTCTCCAATGAATTGGAAATCAGCCAAATCTTGGTAAATTTATTTTTGTTATCATGTAATAAAAACAGCCATTTCTATGAAGAAAGTTTATGGGCAGTCATTAAAATCTGTTTTTTTTTTCCCACTTAACATGGTATGCAACGCCATATACAGATTTGGCGTACATTTATGCACGTAGATATTTTATCCTCAGTGGAAGGAAATGTATATATTTCTGTTCATAGTGGAAGGAAATGCCTGAAAAACCATAGTGTTTATGCTGAGTAATTGGATTATTGCTTTGTTAATTTTTCTTTCTTGTATCTACCAAATTTCTGTAATGAGAATGTATTACTTCTGCAGCAAAAAGTTATTAAAAGAGCACCAGCGTGATTCCATTTAGGAGCACAATAAATCTCTTGTATATAAGACCAGGGTCATCTCGGCCTCCAGATGCCACTGGCATTTCCACGGAAGAAGGAATTGTGGGCTGGGAAGCGTTTTATTCAGATGTGATCTCTGCCTGATGGATAGGTCTCTGGACCAGCTTAGGTTTTCTAGCTTCTTTAAGGGTGTGGGACCATTTGTGGTAACATCTAGTAAAACTCCCTGAGAGTGGATTACACTGTTATGTTTATCATTATCTGAATAAGCATGATGAATAAAGTAGGTTTTTCTTAGTATAGTTTATTTCCCAAGCTAATGAAGTCACTATAAGAGTTATTAGGACAGAATTAAAATACCACTTTTGCACAGAGTCGATCCTCACATTTATTTCTCCTTTGCCTCTAGGATCTTTCTTCCATTCTACTTTATTGCACTTCAAATTTGACTTCTTTAGCTCCTGTGATACTGTAAGAATGGTTTTTTTTCCCGTACTTAGATTAGATGCACAATCCTTTGCTTTTTCTTTTCCTTTCTATTTATTCACTATTTTTCTTTTGTGATACTAGGGCCTGAACCCTGGTCCTCACACATAGTTCGCACGTGCTCTACCACTGAACTGCACCCATAGCCCCCTTTTTATGTTTTACCTTGACACAAGGTCTTGCTGTGTTACACAGGCTGCCTCTAACCTCAAACTTGCAATCCTCCTGCCTCCGTCTCCCGGGTTGGTGGGATTGCAGGTGTCACTGTGCTCTTGGCTCACTCTTGAAATCAAAGATGGCATTACAGTACAGATCAAGCTGGAGTCTCTCTGGCTCCCTCCCACCTCCCACCTCTCCCTTTCTTGCCATCTTTGCTGAGGCAGTTCTAAATCAGCTTGGCCACGCCTGCCCTCGGCCCGTCTTTCTGTCCTACATATACAGGTGTATGGATGTAGTTAACACTTTTACAGAAGTGGAACCCTACCCTCGCAAGACATCTAACAATTTTTGAGCTCTCTGCGTAATGATCCGTGTAGATCTAGTTCATTCTAATTTAATTGCTCGATAGTATTTTATTGCGTATCTAGCTCCCTGTTAATGGACGTTTTAGGTTGTTTCCATTTTTATTGCTAATAAACATAGCGCTGTGAAGACCAATTTTGTAAATGTCATCTTATCCACATGAGCAAAGATTTCTTTAGGGCACATAATTAGAAATAGAATTTCAGGATAATGGAGAGACATATCTTGAATTTTACGAATTTTACCAAACTCCTCTGGTATGTTGATAGTGGCTCACATTCTCAGCAGGGTGTGTGAGGCACTGATTTCTCACACCCATGCTGACGTCTTGCGTTGTAGGTTGTTTACATGTGAGTCTCCCTCCTTACCAGTGAGGTCAGGCCTACTTTCAAAGGTTTCCAGACAGACTTTTCTCTTCTGTGCAATGCTGTTCACATAGACTCCCATTTCTTGTTGTTTTTGCTGTTTTGAGACAGGGTCTTACTGTGTAACCCAGGCTGACCTGACACTCAAGATCCTCCTGCCTCAGCCTCCTGAGCATTGGATTACAGGTGTGCGCCACCATGCCTGGCCTCTACCCTCGTCTCTTGTGGCATGGCTTCTGTTTATTGATTGCTAGAACTTACTACAAGCTGGGATTTAGCTCAGTTGATAGAGCACCGCTCTGCAATCTCTGAGATCCCCAGTTCAATTCCCAGCACTGCAAAAATGGGAGAAGGACATGGCAATCCACTCCTGAGGTAATCCGGAAACAATCAGCCATTGAAAACCCTATAAGGGTTGCTATGAGTCATACACAACTTGACGGCATCTAACAACAGAATTTACTACAGATTAAACATCCCTTATCACAAATGCTTGAGATCACAAGTGTTTCAGATTTTGGCAGATTTTGTAATATTTGCATATCTATAATGCGATGTCTTGGGGATGGGACCCAAGTCTAAACACAAGATTTATTTATGTCTCGTTTACACTTCACACACATAGCCTAGAAGTCTTGTTATACAATATTTAAAATTCCACGCATGAAATCAAGTTTCACAGTGTATAATTTTCCATTTACAGCACTCAGTGCTCAGAAAGTTCTGGATTTTGGAACATTTTAGATGTTGGAGGATTTTGGATTCGGGGATTAGGGGTGCTCAACCTGTATTTTGTCCATTAAACCTTTGGTCATGTGAGTTGAAAGTATGATCTTCCAGACTGTGGCCTGCCTTGTCAGGATGCTCTTTTTCATATAGATGGCTTAACTTCTGACACAGTCAAAATTTCTGTATTTTTTAGGACTTGTCCTTCATATGCTTTGCCCAAGAAAACCTTTCCTATGAAGTCCAGAATGCTTATTGCTGTGCCACTGTGGTGTCCAATCATGTCAGATCTTGGAAGCTAAGCAGGGTCGGGCATGGTTAGTACTTGGATGAGAGACCACCTGGGAACACCAGGTGCTGTAGGCTTGGGAGACGGACCCCACAACCCACTCCCAAAAATCAATCAGCCATTGAAAACCTTACAAATAGCAGAGATAACTGACAATAGCACCAGGCATGGCACAGTGTCAGGTAGTGTTTCATCTGTTGTGCATAGAGACTCTGGGTCGGACCCAACTTGATGGCACCTAACAACAACATGAAGTTCATAAAGATATTTTCCAATATATTCTTCTGGCAATATTTGTTATTTTGTAAGTCTCAAACCTTTTCATATAGTGGATGATAAAATAAGTTATTTCTTGGAAACGTGGTCTCTAGGAAATGATGCATTCTTGCTGCTATCCTCTAAGATGATCTTTGCAGCAGCAAGGATATAATTTCCTGTCATATTTAAGGGGCTGGGACTGGAGAACACAGTCATACACTGTGACTTCCCAGAGTGACTGCTACCTAGCATTTAGTAAGCACTAGGTAAAATACAGAGTTTCAGGTTGTGTTTATTTCCTACTTGGTTTTGAGGTCCACATATTTGTGAAACTGTTTGCTGATGTGGGAAGAGGAAATAGAGGGAATGTCTTGTGTTGACAATCGGTTATTCAGGGGAGATTGGGATGACTGTCTTAACCCTGGATAGGCTGAGGTGGCTCACATTACACACCGCGCTCAGTAGTGAATGAATTTTGTTGTCTAAAGTGCAACAGGGGTGCTGCTGGACCTCTTGGCATAATCCCAGAATCCTAATCCGAATCCGCACTCAGTGACACCTAACAACAACAACAACAACAACAACAACAACAACCATGCACAGCGGGTGGCCGGTCAGAGAAGGAGGGTTGAGGCACAGATTAAAAGACAAACGTTCTGCACCATTAGGAAATGGAAGGGGCAGAAGTTCTGCGAGCCTGGGTGGGGCTGGCGGTGGACAGCTGGGGATTCAGTCCCCGCCATTGTTAGGGGGTTCCCAGGTGGGCCTGGGTTTCCTTTGTAAGAAAGGACGGAGTGCTGTTCAGCTTTGAGCTCCCTCACCTCCGTGCTTCTCTCCCCAGTTCAAATCGCCCATCCATGCTGTCTGCATTTTGTCATCGACAGGCTCAACCAGGATCCCCAAACTGTGACCGCTCCCTTGAAACCTAGTTGGAATTTTCCTTTAAACCTATTGGTTGTGATGCAGTTTCAGTCTTCGGAGGTTTTCCCTGTTTGAGCTGGCTTTTCAGGAATGTCCCTGATCATGGCCACTGACAGGACTCCTTGCTTCCTTCAGGAGGCTTGGCACCGTGCCACGCCCCCCACCACCCTAGTGTCCGTGCCCAGCAGGGTCAGCCCTGTCTTCTCCGTTCACCAGGCGCCAGCCAGGCTGGGATGTGCTTTCCACTGGCCTCCTTGATGACCCTCGGAGACAGGCATGACGCTGACCTCTGCTGAGGAGGACGTGGGCGCTTTGAGAGGCTGAGTGACTTGCCCAAGGCCACGCAGCTGGCAGACACAGCTGGGCTCGTGGCGCAGCTCTCGCCCACTCGGCAACCGGATTTCCAGCTGACTGTCTTCCTCGCCAGAAGGAACACTGGCAACTTTTACAGTGCTGGGGCACCGTGCCGTGGTGGGGGTGGATTCTCTTACTTTGCACTGGGGAGAGGTGGGGTAGGACAGAGGACGACAGAGCCACGGGGTCCGCGTCGTAGTTCGGGCTGCAGCGGGAGTGAGGCGAAGCCAGAGGGAGCGTGTTTCTCCAGGGCAGTGAGGACCCAGGTTTGTGGGCTTTGTAGGGAATCTCAGAACCTGTGCGAGAGGTTGGTGCAGGCAGTGGTCTGCAGGCCACCGAGGAGACCTGCGCTGTCCAGAAGAGGGGAGGCTGGGCCTCAGCTCTGGGGAGTCTACAGGAAGGTGGGGACGAGGGAGAGGGGAAAGAGTGGGTTGCAGGCACTAGGGAGCCTGAGATTATTGTCGTTGTTGTTGTTAGGTGCCATCGAGTCGTGTCCGACTCATAGCGACCCTCATAGGGTTTTCAATGGCTGACTGTTTCGGGATTGCCTTGGGAGTGGGTTGCCACGTCCTTCTCCCATTTTTGTGGTGCTGGGAATTGAACTCGGGACCTCAGAGACTGCAGAGCAGCGCTCTACCAACTGAGCCAAATCCCAGCCCAGGGAGCCTGAGATTAGGCTCACATTAAATTTCAGATTAGGCTCACGTTAAATTTCAGAAGCACACAGAGTATGTCCACTAATTTATATGTGTGCATGATGGAAGTACATAAGTGTGGAACAAAGATGCCAAGCAGTTTAATTAGCCCTTCCCAGGGAGTGAGAGGATGGAAGGGCTATTACCTTGTCTGTCGCTTTCAACTTTTTTTTTTTTTTTTTTTTTTTTTTTGCAGTACTGGGGGTTGAACCCAAGGCCTCGCACTTGCATGCTCTGCAAGTGCTGGACCACTGAGATGCACCCCCAGCCCTTTTTTTTACTTTTTGAGAAAGGGTCTCGCTAAGTTACGCAGACTGCCTCTGGTCTCGAACTTGCGATCCTCCTGCTTCCGCCTCCCGAGCCTCTGGGATTACAGGCGTGCGCCGCCGTGCCCGGCCTGTCGCTTTCAAATTTTGTACCTGAGAAAGACCTGAAATGGATTTGAACTTCATAACATATTAGCATCTTTCACGTCTAGGTAGAAGGTCTGTGGGCGTTGTGTTGTATGTTGCAGCCTTGCTTCTGCTTCTCTGTGTTTGCATTTTTCTCCTAAATAACGGCATCAACAAAATGTCGTAGCTAGGAGGAGCTGCCACTAACGGCTGTGCCCCTAAACGCAAATGTTTTGGAATCTAGAACTAAATATTTTCTTTGTTTAACTTTGGGCCACTGAAAAAAACAGGCGGCCTTGTGCCGCCAGCCCTGATGAGACATGTCAACATCCTGCCACTGCTGAAAAGATGTGGAAGAGCTGCGGCAAAGAGCGTAAAGAGACACTGAGTAGAGAGCCGGAGTCTCAAATGATCTGAGGTTTTCTTGGATGGTTTGGTTATGTCTCTGGGTATCTGAATTCTGGGAGTGTCCTGTGAAGTGCATCTTTGACCTGCTCCTGGCCAAATGGTTGTGCTCTGGGGTCACCTACATTATTAGCAGGACAACCCTGATTACGTTAGGTGAGAAAGAAATCTGGATGGCCGATTTGGAGTCAGCCTCTCCCCCTCACAGTGTCAGAGGGTCACATTAGCTCACAGGTGGGTAAGAAAAAGAAATTGTTTGCGATGCAGGGACAAAGCCCTGAGCCATGCAGGTAGGTCCCAGGACACCGGCTTCTATCTTCATTTTATTTCTGTAGCTTAAACGTTGATTTAAGCTTCTGCAGTTAAATGAGGATGTAGTGTTAACTGTTCCCTGAATTAAGTCTCTATAAATCTGAAGCCCATAAACTGGTGTTATTGCTCACTTTAAAGGGAATGTGGTGTGAACTGAGGACTTGGGAGAATCTGGACATGCCATCTTCTGGGAGTGGACGTAGCTTCTTAGGGTCTTTTCTGTCCATCGCTTCATTTTGTGAATGGACTTGTACCAGAACTTTCTTAGATGGAGTCCCTGCTAAGCCCTTTGGAAACGTGGGTAATCTGACTGAGGACGGTATTGCTCAGCAGACAGCTGGGTTGAAATGAACTCAGTGTCTTGAGCATTTGATTACAATTTACAGTTCATCACAACGAGAAATTGACATGGATAAGGTTAACGTATTTTCTGGAAGTTTGGTATGGATTAGAATTTGATGATTATAAAATTGGAAAGCGTGTTGTTCTTAAAGGATTTTATCTGATGTTAAAAACGAGGTCGTACATAGGTATGCCGAGCTTTTTATGTGGCATGCACTTAAATTTTTTTTTATAGAAAACATCACGTATGTCTGGCATAGAGGTTCATGCCTATAATCCCAGCAGCTTGGGAGGCTGAGGCAGGAGGATTGTGGGTTCAAGGCTAGAAGTAGCCTGTGCAACTGGGGAAGAGCCCATCTCAAAATAAAAAATAAAAAGGGGCTGGGAGTGTGGCTCAGTGGTAGAGCACTTATCTAGCATGTGTGAGACCGGGGTTCCACCCCAAGTACTGAGGGAAAAAAAAGAAAAAAGGAAATACATTTTACTTAAAATCCTAAGAAAACTTACTGATTAAAAAGAATTTAGGATGAAGTCAGTCAATTACTCTGCTTGAAGCATTTTATCATGAACTTACTGAAGATATGGTAGTTAAGAGGATGACCGAGACAAATATTTTTACATGAAATTTAAATATAAATATGAATAAGTTTTTAATTTTAATATATTTTTAATTTTTAGCATTTTATGATATACTCTTAGTTTTCACAATACCAACCTAGAAATTGACTTCCTAATAATTAGGGCTGATTTTCTGGAGTAGCTAAGTCTTTGGAAAATAAAAATACATTTAAAAACTGCTTACTGTACGCTGAGAAAAGGTCCATCAGATCTGATCAAGTTTAGGCTGAAAAGTTTGACAAAGACAAAACCGTGGTGCTGCAAATGAGACTCGGGTCTGGTGGCTGAAGAAGTGGGAATCCCCCTGGCTCCTTGAAGACAGCCAGACACGGGTGACTGACATTAGGTTCTGAACAGTTCATGGCTCATTTTGATAAAGAAAAGCACTAAGGATTGTTGAAAAGAGAGAAGAGAAAATATAAACGGCTAATAAACATATGAGATGGGTTATCTCATTAAATAGCGAAGAAATATAAATTAACACTAAAACTCTGTTGCCTGCTTTCCGTATGGTCAACAGTTTAAAAAGACTTTTTTTTTTTTTTTTTTAAAGTGAGCCCCACCCGTGCTTCTGATGATGGCATAAACTGGGATATCCTTTCTGGAAAGCAGTGTGGCATATGTTAAGAGTCTTGTTTTTTTACCCTTTGCCCCGGTATCCCCACTTCTAGGAAACCATCCTGAGGGGAAGTGAGAAATGCGGACAAACATTTGCAGAGAGTCATCTGAGCATTAGCAAGACCTAGAAAACATCGACTAGTTGGGGAATTATTCTACAAAGTGTGGTACACGGCTATTATTTATGCCTCTGTAGCTAGGCTTTTTTTTTTTTTTAAACAAATTTCAAGACAAAAGAAAATGCTATTTCTTATACTGTGGTGTGAAAAGAGAATATCAAACAATCTATACATCATCTTCTTGACCCTTCATATATCCATACATGCAAAAATAGAAATATTCATGGATGAATTAGATGAAACAGGTTTATAGATGAAATACACTAATTAATTTATTTCTGAGTGATGAGTATTTTCATTTTCCTTATTACTTAATTTCCTTAATACTTAAATTTTTCTGTATTCTCCAACCTATTTTTATAAACAGAGACTCCACTAGTTCTAAAAAGCTGACTGTGGGTGAGCAGTGATGCCTGTTGATAAGCACAAAATGCTATTTGGCACTTTTTATAAAAGAAAATATCCTTGATTGAATTGCAGAGATTTTATGGGTGACTTGATTGCTTCAGTGAGTTGAAGTCCCTGAGTTTGGCGCTGTGGAGCTTGAAGAGGTACGGCAGGATCTCTGCCTATAAAATGTTGCGGGAGAGGCCATTAAACTCCCCAGGACCCCCCAATGGGAGAAGGGCCTGGCAATCCACTCCCAAGGCAATCCAGAAACAGTCAGCCATTGAAAACCCTATGAGGGTCTCTATGAGTCGGATACCGACTTCAGGGCACCTAACAACAGCAACAACAAGGACCCCCCAAATAAGATACCGGAGTTTCAGAACTTACTCTGTTGGTCCATCGAATGGAGGATGGAAACCTAGTTTATGTTCTTAGACATATCAGACCTTCACGCTGTTATCAGTTACCAGATAAAAGGGCAGGGATGAACGCAATCAATAATTTTGATCGTTTTCCTCTAATTCATTGGGGCCTGGTTTGGCCCATTTGTGACATGTAACACCCTCTTTCTGTCCTTCTCTAGGTTTAAATTAAAACTTGAGACACATTTATTCAGGGGTGCAGGGTCCCTGCAAGTTCACATGCGACAGAAGAACCTTTTTATTTATTTATTTATTTTATTATTTTTTTTATTTTTTATTTTTTTGCGGTACTAGGGGTTGAACCCAGGGCCTGGACCACTGAGCTGCACCCCCAGCCCATTTTGTAGATTTTATTATTTTTCTGAGACAGGGTCTCACTAAGTTACACTGACTGCCTCTGGTCTTGAACTGGTGATCCTCCTGCCTCTGCCTTCCCAGCCGCTGGGATTACAGGCTTTCGCCACCACACCCGGCTCCTTTTTATTTTTTAATGAGGCTGTTTGGCGCCATGTTGGGTTGCTCCTGCTTCACCTTGTAGGTGGTGGAGGAGTGGGGAAAGGTCTCTTCCAAGGGTGGGTGTGTGTTTGGTGCACTCTGCACGTTGAATCTAAAAATTGCTACCCTTTTAATTCTCAGGGACGTTTTACTGAAGGCCTGATAGCAGATCATTGGGATTCTCTTTACATTAATTTATTTGTGTATATTTTAGAAACAAGTACTGCAATATGAGAGTTAAAATTCAAAATGGAGCACTGTCCCAGTTGTAAATAGTAATAGGGCAAGGCTATTGATTTTTCTTTTTATAGAAATGTGTGGCAGGTGATAGTACTACACAGAGACTGAAATAGTTAAGAGCTGCTAACTGATGTGAAAATGGAGTAGTGAAATAATTTCTTCAGAAGGGTGTGTTCCTAATGAAGTGGGACCTCTGATAGATTTGAGTGATTTACATTCATTTAGATTCACTATGTGCACATGCTTGCAAATCATATTCTAGAACTATGAGAAAAGCTATTTGGCATACTCTGAAGTCTAGCGAAATCCTGTCTGTCAGTGGTAATTTATGCAGACTTAATACCGTTTTATTTGATGAATAAGCTGTTTAATGGATGGATCGATAAAATTTCGCAAAAGTAAACCATTCAATCAAAGCTAATTATATGTTTGGGGGGCATGATAAAATCCTTTTAGTATGGGAAACTATGTGAAAAGGGATATATTTTTACGACCTGGTAAGCCGTTTATGGCCATAGAATCTGGTTTAAGCTTTCTTCGGTTGAATAAAATATAACCAAGTGATTTCTCTGCCTAAGCGGTTTTTGTTATTGTTACTGGACTGTACTTCTGCCTGGTGGATGCCATCTTCCTGGCATGACTTTGAGTCCCTCGTAGCAGCTGGAGTTGAAATTGTACCAAGTGCATTTGAATTCTGGCTCTAGGCAGCTGTTAGCATTGTGACCTTGGGAATGTTATTAATTTTTCTCAGCTTGAGTTTCTCCATTTGTAGTAATCTATATAATTTATTGAGTGGTTGTGAAGATTAAAGGAATAAAACCCATAGAACCCTCAGCACAACACCCATCGTGAAGTAAATATTAACTATGCAAATGGTTGCTATTATTTAATTAAGACATATTTTTAATTTTTATTATGTTTTCGTAGACTGAAACACATATCCAATATGTATGCAACTTCAGTTCACATGTTCCTGGGCCTGTCAACTGGCAGATTTCGGAACTGAGATCAGTGCCTTCTATGTTTTTCTGTTTTCTGGAGTGCACATTGGGAGAAGGACCTGGCAGCCCACTCCCCAAAACCAATCTGCTATTGAAAACCCTAGGAATAGCAGAGAAGCACTGACAATACTGTTTTTGCCATTTGTACATAGAGTTGCTATGAGTTGGATCCCAACTCAGCCGCACCTAACAACAACAACAAGAGTGCACATTCCTATGTTGTTGTTGTTAGGTGCCGTCGAGTTGAGTCTGACTCATAGCGACCCTCATAGGGTTTTCAATGGCTGACTGTTTCCTGATTGCCTTGGGAGTAGATTGCCACGTCCTTCTCTCATTTTTGTGGTGCTGGGTATTGAATTCTGGACCTCAGACTGCAGAGCAGCGCTCTACCAACTGAGCTAAATCCCAGCCCCATATTCCTATGGTCAAGGAATTTAAAGAAAGAACTTTTTTCTTAAATATGTTATATAATGATGAATTGTTTTACATTTTTGAAGAGTTTAGTATGTGAAAAATCACCAAAATAAATACGTGCCAGTCAGGATCCTTAGTGAAATCTTTTGATGACTTCCCATTGCTTAGGGTAAAAAATCCAGCTCTTGAAATGGCCCTCGCCTGGCCCTGGTAAGCTCTTGGTCTCATCTCTTATGTGCTCTCTCACTGCTTGGCTGTGGCTGTGCTGAATTTCTTCCATGTTTTCCAAGGGGTACACGCTCATCGTGGGGCAATTCTCTTTCCCACCACCACAGTGCCCTTGGCCTCCATCCGTATCCTTCCTGTTGGCCCTGTGACTCCAGGGCTTCACTCAAACATTCCTCTCCTTTGAGAAGGCATCCTACACTCTGACCTGAAATTTCCCTTCTGGGCAGTCTTAGCGCCCTTTATACCCCTCTATCAAAGTATGTTGTTAGTATTAGTATGCTATTAGTATTAGTATGTTATTAGTATTTGTGTGCTATTAGTGGGCTGGGATTTAGCTCAGTTGGTAGAGTGCTGCGCTGCAGTCTCTGAGGTCCCGAGTTCAATTCCCAGCACCGCAAAAATGGGAGAAGGACCTGGCAATCCACTCCCAAGGCAATCCCGAAACAGTCAGCCATTGAAAACCCTATGAGGGTCGCTATGAGTCGGATACCGACTCGACGGCACCTAACAACAACAGCAACATGCTGTTAATAGCCTGCAGCCCTACCACTGTAGTGTCTGGTCCCCTCAGATCTCAGAAGCTAAGCAAGGTCAGGCCTAGTTAGTACTTGGATGGGAGACTGCCTGGGAACACCGGGTGCTATAGGCTTTGGAGAAGGACCCAGCAGCCCCCTCCCAAAAAACAATCCACCATTGAAAATTCTATGAGTAGCAGAGAAGCAATGACAATAGTGTTTCACCTGTTGTCCATAGGGTCAATATAAGTCGGACACTGACTGGGCAGCACCTAACAACAACAGTGCTATTAGTATTAGTATATTATTGGTGCTATTATGCTATTGGTTTTAGTATGCTATTAGTATTGGCATCCTATTGGTATTGATAATGCTAATGCCATGCTTATGTAATTTTCAGTGGGTGGCTTAACCATCCTCTCTTGGAGAACGCTTGCCCCTGAGGATGGTCTGTGCCACTGGTTCACTCTTACCTTCTTGCTTCGGTTGGCATTCAAAGCATGGGACATCTCCAAGTTGGAGAACAGTGGGAGGCCAGCGAGACCCACTGTGAGGGACTCAGAGCACCCTGCCTGCCCTCAGCAGGAAGCCAGACTTCCCTGAAGTGTCTAGAAATCCCAGAGGTTGCTCCAATCATGATCAGTGGGAAGCACTCAAACTTGGCTATAGGCCAGTTCCTCTTGTTGTTGTTGTTAGGTGCCTTTGAGTCAGTATCTGACTCATAGTGACTCTCGTAGGGTTTTCAATGGCTGACGGTTTCAGGATTGCCTTGGGAGTGGATTGTCAGGCCCTTCTCCCATTTTTACGGTGCTGGGAATTGAACTCGGGACCTCAGAGACTGCAGTGCAGCGCTCTACCCACTGAGCTAAATCCCAGCCCTCACCTCAATTCCTCTTAGTGTAGGTATAACTCAGCTACAGCTAGAGAAAGAACTAGTCGGTACTTGGCAGGGGATCTTGCTATACTTGGCTTGACTTCCAAAGTGAGATTTCTCACTTGCCATGGGTGTGTAGGTGACCAGAGGCAGTGGCTGTGGGCAGGGGTAGCTTGGACCAACTCTCCATTGCTCGTCCAGCCTGGGGATGTGTGTGAGGGTGTGGGTCTGTGTGCATGCCCCGTGTGTGTGCAGTTGGGGAAAGAGCTGCAAGATGTTCACCCTTGGGAGTGGAGAGAGAAGGGTGGGGGGTGTTTCTAACTCTGTAGGCTCAGGGAGAGAAGATTGCCTCTTCCTGTGCAGAGGTGAACTGCATGTGAAGTTGTCCCTGATAGGAACTGTCATTTCCATCTGTCAGGTCTCTAACCTGTTAACACCCAAGTGATCTCTCTTTGGAGTATCATATTTCTTAAACAGGTAATATCTTGTAGGTTTCTTAGAATCCCTGTGAGCAAAAAAAAAGTCAGATTTCATCTTAGTTTTCAGGAGATAAGATGGAAACATAGCGTAATAACATGCATGTGTGCGAGTCTTACATAATTTTTTTTTTATGTGTGGTGCTGGGAGTTGAACCCACCACCTTGCGCTTGCATGCTTTGCAAGTGCTGGACCACCAAACTGCACCCCCCACCCCATTTTTTTACTTTTTTAATTGGAAATTTTTAATGTACACCTTAATGTGATTCATTCTGACATGCTTTTCATTGTGACATTTCCATATATGCATTTTGATGTACACTATTCATATAGGTTCCCCCTTACCCTCTTATATGCTTCCCCTCAATCCTACTCTCCCCATCTAAGTCTTCACTGTCATTTACTTGGTAATATTTTTCTATATGTCCTTGGGTTCCAGTTCTGTTTAAGACAGAAACTTTTCCTGCAGTGAACTTTGTTTTTATCTTGTCAGAACTATTGGATGCGTTTTCTAGACCTATTATTTATAATAACACCGTTCTTAGCTTTTTTCATTTTTTTACTTTTTGAGACAGGGTCTCTCTAAGTTATGCAGACTGCCTCTGGTCTCGAACTTGCGATCCTCCTGCCTCCACCTCCCAAGCTGCTGGGATCACACACGTGTGCCACCGCGCATGACTCTTATATAAATTCTGAGAAATAATCCTGAGTGAATTTGTTACTTTACTATAAACAGGACCCTGGCATTAACAGGTTAAGCAAATTAAGTCTATTTTGGATTCTTGGGTTGTTACATGAATAGAAGGCAATTTAAAAAAAATACTATTACCTTATTAGAAATGAATCCTCAGTAATATAAAATATTTGAGATTTAACAGCTCAGTAACTGTATATGCTAATATAATTTGCTAAAAATCCAGTACATGAGTTTGGAACCACTTAATTCAGCACATGCATTTAAGTTTATAAGCTTAGAAATTTCTGCTAAGTATCTGCTTTTATTTCTGGTTGTTTTAAGTCGGTTAAATTTGATTATAATTTTTTCCTTCAGGTAACATTTTCACAAGCAAATATTACAAATAAATTGTCAACGTCAATGAAAAACATTACCTAGACTTTCATCACTGCAGAAAGTATGCCCCTAAGTACATTTCCTCCTTTTTTATCGTTTTCTTGTGCTTTGATATTATGCTTTGAAATCATTTTATCATTTTCCTTCTAAAAAAAAATTCATCAAGATCCATGTATATTAGGATGAATTCGAATTTCAAGATGAGATGGTAGATCATAAGCGTTAGAAAATGATTGCTTGAAATTAACAGAGCATTACACTAGAATCATACTGAGGCTCATGGAAGGAGACCTGAAATATTGTTTGCATTTTTTACCTTTTACTTATTTATTTATTTATTTTGCAGCTCTGGGGATTGAACCCAGGGCCTTGTGCCTGCATGCTCTGCAAGTGCTGGACCACTGAGCTGCACCTCCAGCCCATTTTTTTAGTGTTTGAAACAGGGTCTTGCTAAATTATGCAGATTGCCTCTGGTCTTGAACTTAACTTTCTATCCTCCTGCTCCGCCTCCTGAGCCGCTGGGATTGCAGGCTTGAGCCACCTCGCCCGCGCGTCTTTGTTTGCATTTTTGTGCGTGGATACTTGCCCCTCTGCTTTGGTCCCCTCCCCACAAAACAAATGATGACAAAGGCTCTGACAGCTTTGGCACAATCATTGGCCGATAATCTGTTTGCCTGTTAAGTCTTAATATACCTCAATTAATGTATTCTTGTTCCTCCTTTATAAACTTCAGTTGCACGTTGTCACAACTGGAGATTATTCAGAAGAACCTGCCTTTTAAATGAAACCTGTTCTGAAGACAAATACTATCTAATGTAAATATCAGTGAATAATTTCGGTTTTGAAACAAATTCTTATAAGCTAACGTTTTTGGTGTTTGCAGCCATAGCACCTGGGAAACCACAACAGTAGTGGCAGGTGCAGTGGCTCCCTCCTCTAATCCCAGTGCTGTAAATAAATAAATAAAGTTACGAAGTTCTAATAAGTTTCAGAATCTTGAACTTCTACATTGGTACTTGGCCTGCAGCCGTAGCCTTGCGGCATCCAACCCCATCAGATCTCAGAAGTTAAGCAGGGTCGGGCCTGGTTAGTACTTGGATGGGAGACCGCCTGGGAGCACCAGATACTGTAGGTTGGGAGAAGGACCTGGCAACCCATTCCCAAAAATCAGTCCGCCATTGAAAACCCAATGAACAGCAGAGAAGCACTGACAAAAGTGTTTCGCCTGTTGTGCATAGGGTCGCTATGAGTCGAACACCAACTCGACGGCACCTAACAACAACAACATTGGCACTTATTTTCTTCTCCACACTATTTAGAACATTTAAATTTGCAAATTACCCTGATAATATCTAGTACAGTAAAAAGTTTATCTTAATTTAATGGCCTCATTGTTCCCTGGCTCTGTATAAAAATGTTTGGAAGCATGAGAGTAACTTTTAAAGAATAATCATAGGCCAGGTGCGGTGGCGCACGCCTGTAATCCCAGCAGCTCGGGAGGCAGAGGCAGTAGGATCGCAAGTTCGAGACCAGAGGCAGTCTGTGAAACTTAGTGAGACCCTGTCTCAAAAAGTTAAAAAAAAATGGGCTGGGGGCGCAGCTCAGTGGTGCAGCACTTGCAGAGCATGCAAGCTCAAGGCCCTGGGTTCAATCCCCAGTACCGCAAGAAGAAGAAGAAAAAAAAAGAATCATAAATAATGTTGTGTAGACAGGACAGGCACTGAAATCTGCTAGAAGCAAGAGTTTTTTCCCTTACGATTATGAAATAGAACACGTCCCTAAACTTAGGTTTCCTATGGGCTTGATCAGCTCCCTTTCAACACTCAGCTACTCCCTAATGGAAGATTTCCTTCTGAAGCCAACAGGGATTCAGTCTATAATAAAGATGATTATTATCCAGTAAATGGAAACTAGACCATAACAAAGTATAAAAACAGAGGGCTGGTGCAATAGAGAGATCTCTTTCTTTTCTATTTTTAGCATTTAATATGTGATTTGGATCTCATAGTAATTTATAGAAGCATACAATTGCAGCTTTATCGCAATATGAAAGGGGAAATGTTAAGGATTTTATACTGCAGACTTTTTTGTGTGATTTCAGTTTTTTGAATTAAACTATTTGAGTAATTCTCAGGTCATTTTAAATTATTTTAAGTGCATTATTACAGAAAGTGTTTAAATATGTTTATACATTATTTATATATGTTTATACAAGTACAAATATATATAACATGTCAAATAATACGGAATTGTGTATACGGGAAAAAGTTCTGTATTGCTCCCTCCTTCCAAACAAAGCAGACACTCCCTTCAAAATTAAGGGAACCATTGTTTAGAGTACATCCTTACAAAGATTTTTCTACACATTTACTTGTTATTTGCAACTTGCCATTTTTAATGTCATAATAAATTTTGCACGTTACCTACCATGTCTGGAAGGAATGCCTTTAAAAGTTTTTTCCCCACTGTATGCACATTTGAACCTTAAAACTTTTAAAGAAATAAATTTGAGGCATTTCAGGCCCCATATAAGTATTTATTGTCTGCAGCTGTACCACCCTGGCATCTGATCCTAAGCAGGGTTGTGCTTGGTTAGTCCTTAGATGGGAGACCGCCTGGAAATATTGGGTGCTGTGGGCTTGGGAGAAGGACCAGCAGTCCTCTCTCAAAACAATCAGACATCCAAAAACCCTATGAATAGCAGATAAGCACTGACCTGGTGCTGGGCATGGCACAGTGTTGGGGGAGTGTTTCATTCTATTGTATGTGGGTGCGACCCTACTTGACAGCATCTACTAACAATAATAAGTATTTATTGAGTGCTTATCATTTGCCACACAGAAACCAGGGATGTTGGAATGAAGAAATAGCTCCCTAACTTCAAGGACTTATAATTTTTGCGTTTGTACCCAAACACAATAATGACACATTCAGACTGCAGATTGACTGCAGATTTAGCTGTTTTCTTAGTAGAGAAGAGCCCAGTGACTATAGGGTCTCCACACCATCTCTCAGGCACTTCCTGTCTGGGACTTCATGTGAATTTATGTCTTACAACACAACATGATACTCCATAAACAGTAGCTTACTGACCTGACTATAGCAAGTCACGTACTTCCTATTTGTAGATCCTCTAGTACAGATAGAGTCCCTGATGATTACTTGGTTACTTTAAGTATTAGATGACTTTGTTATAGTTTCCCCTAGATTAGCTCCTCCTCTTCCCTCTCCTCCAGTTATTCCTGTGGTTAGGTGCCTTCGAGTCAGTGTCCGACTCATAGTGACCCTACATACAACAGGTAAAATGCTATTATCAATGCTTCTGTGCTATTCAAAGGGTTTTCAATGGTGGATTGTTTTTTTGGGAGTGGGTTACTGGGTCCATATCCCAAGCCTACAGCACCTGGTGTTCCCAGGAGGTCTTCCATCCAGGTACTAACCAGGCCCGACCCTGCTTAGCTTCCAAGATCTAATGAGATCGGATGCCACAGTGGTACAGCTGCAGGCAGTGGCTTGAATAGACTACCCTAAAAAATATACTCAAATCCTAATCCTTTGTATGTATATATACAACCCTGTTTGGAAATAGGGTCTTTGTACCTGCAGTTAAATTAAGAGTTTTAGGATTTCATTGCCCTAGTTTTGTTGTTGTTGTTAGGTGCCGTCAAGTCGGTATCCGACTCATAGCGACCCTCATAGGGTTTTCAATGGCTGAGTGCTTTGGGATTGACTTGGGAGTGGATTGCCAGGCCCTTCTCCCATTTTTGCAGTGCTGGGAATTGAACTCAGGGCCTCAGAGACTGCAGCGCAGCGCTCTACCCACTGAGCTAAATCCCAGCCCTGCCCTAGTTTTAGGGGATTCTAATTCCAGTGGTTTGGGAGATGGACCCAGCAACCCACTCCCAAAAATCAATCTGCCATTGAAAACCCTGTGAATAGCAGAGAAGCACTGACAATAGTGTTTCGCCTGTTGTATACAAGGTCGCTATGAGTCGGATACACACTCGATGGCTCCTAACAACAAATTCCAGTGGCTAGCGTCCTTATAAAAGAAAGGAGAAGGAAACGTGAGGCGAGCCCCAGGAGGAAGCCCTGTGACATCGGAGGCAGAGATCAGAGTTACACTGTCCCCAGCCAAGAGGGACGCCAGGGCAGGAGTGATTCTCTCTTGGGCCGTGGAGGGGCGCAGCTCTGCTCACACCTGCTGGACTGGGAAGAATAAATGCATCGCTGCTGTGTTAAGCCACTGAATTTGCGGTAATTTGTTATGTCAGCTCTAGGAGACCAGTCCAGCATTCCAGATCTATTGGGCTTAGTGAAAACCAAAAGAAAGTTTAGGGGCCACTTTCTATTTCTGGAAGCTCCAGCTGTCCGTGTCATGACCCGTTCACTCGATTTAGCAGAGAAGGACATATTCACATTAACAGGAGTCCCTCCAATGAAAACAAAATAAGGCCCTCGGGGGTACAAGGGCAGGGAGGGAGTTTTGGTGATAGGATTGACAGGGAACAGCGACCATGCTGTGAAGTGAGTGAAGGTTGACTCCTGAGAAAAGCAGGTCATCCTGGGCCTTGCTAATGGTGCCACAGTGTGCATGGTAGGCTTCCTGGCTGAGACCGACGGCTCCCTGTGTCTGTCTTCTGGGCAGAGGTCACAGGTCCAATGACTGGCTCAAGGCCATGAGCATCTGGCAGTAGGGCCAGCATTCGAACCCAGGACTCTCCAACTCTGCAAAGCTTCCTGGTTTTACTGACCAGGGTCAGGAGAAAGCCTGAGGCTCCCCAAGGTCTGTATGGCTGTAAGGCCTGGGATACCACACCCAGCCTGGTGGTCAGGGCCTCAAGGGACACAGTGAGGGCCCTTCCCATCCTGGGCTCAGGAAGGCCTCCAGGCAAGTGCAGCTGCATCGTAGGATGGTCCGTGTCACCCACCAGGTCTAATGCCAAAGGAGCTGTGCACACTTGACGTTCCAGTAGAGTTTGTGTGGCAGATTTTGATATTGGAGCTTGCAGAAAGCATTTGTAAAAGTTGGTTTATATTTAATTCTTCAAGTCTTGGAACCCATCCAAAAGACGAGTTCTTTGATTTTTCAAAAAGGAAGAAATGAGCAAAAACATCAACTTCTACAAACTGAATTGTCCTCCACACACACACAGGGAGAGTTTGGAGAGAGCCACCCACGTTCCTTTCTGTCATGCACTTAGACTGTGAGGAAGACTTTAGAAAGTTAATGAAAAGACTCACAATCGCTTTAGAATTAGTGTTTATTAGAGTATATTAAGTTTTCGGCTAATTGAGAATAAATTTTACTTTCTGGAGTACATTAAAATGGGCTGTTGTGTGAATTCTATATGAATTTAAAATAACTTTTAGTACCTACAGTATTTTCCAAGGAGATGGTTTTATGGTAACTGGTTCCTAGAGACTCATACATTTTTTTCCCTGTATTATCATTTCAGCTGGAAAATATCAAATCACGGTATAAAAGTTGTATGTGTTTTTCATAGTTTAATGAAAATGTTTTCCTCAACTTATTTAGTTGACAATGGAAGGAAAATAACTTTTGCAGTTAAAAATTCATGTTAGGCTTCAATTACTTTCTTAAGTCTTTGTTAGTGAGAGGTGCTCAGTTGTACAATATTGATGATAATTCAGATGTGTACAGAATGGGGGATATAAATTTTTCTCAAATTGCCTTGAACTCTTAATGGATCAGATGGAGGAACTCTGCCTCAGGAAAGACATCACCGTTTCAAGTTTTATTTCTCATAAGTAGTAACATATGAATTTCTAGTCTCTGTTTATATATGTAATTTATGTGCTGCTTTATATTTATATGATGTATTGTGAAATATTGTATATGATACAACTTTGGCACTGGGATCCTTCCAGAGCGCTGAGAAGTTGCTTAAAATTCAAGACTGTTTCGTTTTAGACGTTTGGAATAGGAATCTGTCTGAAGTACTGTCTGTATTCCTGTCGTCTTAAATAAGTTGTGCTGACCAGAACCTTTCTTTGATGAGTGAGCAAACTAGCTTAAGTTCCACGGGAGAATAGTTGCTTTTGTCAGGGTAAAGGAGGGTGTCCATGGGTCAATCCCACCTTTGTTGGCTCGTAAGTGCTCTGTGGGCGAGATGAGCATTTTTAATTCTGGGCGCATCTACCATGACGTAGGATCATCTCATCACTGAAATGAATGAAACTATTGTTCCAAAATATGGCATCCTCAGGATCAACTGAGGTAATTAGTGAACTTTGCCACCACAACGAAGCACAGACTCTGTCCCTGCTTCCTGTTGGAGGGCGCTAATCTGGTCTGGCTCATATGGTGCAACCTTAAATACCTCCTTCCTCTGTCATGAGTCAGGAATGCTTAATCGCCCGTGGCTCCGTGTTACGTAGGAAAGGGGCGCTGGGAGCCAGGTTCTCTGGGCGCATTTCACAATGCACTGGGCACCCTCTCTTCGATCACTGGCCTGTTTTCGGGTCTTTTTTTTTTTTTTTGGTCCTTTTGAGGGATAGATCCGAGACGGTTGGGACTGTCCTCCTGGCACAGGTGTGGCTGCAGGACTCTGTTGCTGTGTTGCCAACGTAGTTGGGACCTTTCCTCGATGCCAAGTTTCCAGAGGGCACAGGGCAAAGGTTCTGCGAGGTGGCTTAGCTCCCTGTTAGCTCCCTGTTTGCCAGGCACCCCTAACCATGGAAGAGAAGTGCCTAGCCCAGAAGATTTGAGGTAGAGCTCACCCCCTACTCCTGAGTAAAAGTCCTCTCAGTCTTAGGTTTCATCTTAAAAACTAATGGCAACCTGGGATCTTCTTGCTTTTAGGTGTCCTCGAGCCAGATCTAACTCATAACAACCCTATGTATAATACAAGGAAACACTACCTAACACACTGTGCCATACACACAGTCTTTTTATGTTTGAGCCATTGTGGCAGCCACTACGCTTCTTATCATTTTGAGTCCTGGCACATCAGCAAAAGGAAGTCCCAGGGGTTTACTCATTAAGGGAGACTCTACTCTGAGGAGGCAACTCTTCCCCAGTTATTTCTTGAGTGCCCTTCAGCCTGAGGGGCTCATTTTCCGGCACTATATCTGACAGTGCTTCTCTGCTGTTCATAGAGTTTTCAATGGCTAATTGCTTCAGAAGTGGGCTGTCAGGTCCTTCTCCCTACTCTGTCTTAGTCTGGAAGCTCAGCTCAAATGTTTTAGACGTTTGGAATAGGAATCTGTCTGAAATACTATCTGTATTCCTGTCGTCTTGAGTAAGTTGTACTGACCAGAACCTTTCCTAGATGAGTGAGCAAACTAACTAAAGTTCCACGGGAGAATAGTTGCTTTTGTAAGGGGAAAGGTGGGTGTCCCTAGGTGGGACAATGTTCGTGGTGGTATCTGAGATCCCGGTGGCATAGCTTTCAGCATGACAGCGACAGGCAAGCCCCGTCAGCAGGACAAGCTGATGGACCCATGGGGGATTTAGAATCTACGCAGAATATATTCATATTTACTTTAATGTAAAACTATTTGAGGCAACCATTAGTAAAACGTTCTGTTTCTCTCTCTCCCCCTCTCCGTTTTCTCCGCCTCACTCTGCATGCTTGTCTGTGTTTTTCCACGCATGACCTCAGCACGCACCCCTTCCCTGGTTACCTAACCCTGGTAAAACACTGATGCCGAGAGCCACTAACTTGGGGGCTCTGTTTTCCCCCCCTTGCGCTGCTTGCCGCTGAGCATTTTCCACTTGGGCTTAACCCCCCCGCCCCGCCGCCCCGTGCTTTTATCACGGGCAGAACCCAGGCTCTGCTTCGACCGTTCTGTCTGGACACCTGAGTGGACTGGTGAGTTTGGTAGGTGCATTTTCCGCCGCCCAGGCTCTGGCAGGCCACTGTGTTAATTGTCTCCCGGCAGCACACGGCTCCTTTCCCATCTTTAACGATCCCGTCAGTGTCGTGCGCGCGCGTGTGTGTGTGTGTGTGTGTGTGTGTGTGTGTGTTTCCCCATCTCTGATCACCTCCCAGACTATCCATGGCAGTGACGGCGGCAGTATGCTGTTCTCTGGTCCCGGCTTCTGTATTTTCCTATTTCTTTTTAACGAGACCCCCCAAACCCCGAGGCTGCAGCAGCAGCTGTTTATTTGCGTGGACTTGTGCAGTTGCTGGACCTTGGGCAGCTGCAGCCCCTGAAGGACCCCCCAGGCTGAAGGGTTTTGGGTCTCGCCCTCAAGGTGGGCAGCGAGCTGGGTCCTCACGGGCCAGACTCTGAACCGGTGCGGGGAGCAAAAGCAACACAGAACTTCAGCCTGCATTACAGCTTAGAGGGTCAACCACTCACAGTAAACTCACATAGAAACAATACATTTTAGTATCCGTTACTAGCACCTAATGGGTACTAGCTGTGACCTGGCACCAGCTTCTTTGCACAGCAGCAGCGTTCACAGGGGGACCTTGAGAAGAGCAGGGCCCCTGGAGGCTGGGGCTCTGGAACACACAGGGTCCACCTGGGTCCTGCTGGTCAGGGTGAGTCATGGGCCAGCTATGACTCAGGAGCCTGGGAAATAAGTTCCACCTGTGCACTATACCCTGGCCACGTGTTTTCAGAGGACCACCCGCGGCACACCCTCAGAGTATTGCAGCCTAGAAGGAAAACTTATTCAGGACTGTGGATTTTTCTCAGCCAGGCCAGCAACTGCAGAGTGACTGTCAGGGCCTTGATGGGATCACCGGCACGTAAAACCAAATAAAAAAGAAGCAACTGTTTGCAAACCAGGCCTGCGTGCCCCTGTCCCTGAGGAGCTGGCGCTAAGGAGCCTGTCCCCTCTGCGAGGGCTGCGTCTGGTCCGTTTCATCCCAGGCCCCCCCCCCCCCCACTGCCCATTCACTCGCTCACATGGCCTGCCCAGTGCCAAAGACATCCGAGCCTGCGTGTCAGAGGCTGCTGGGCTGCAGGTTCCCGGGCTCCTGCCCAAGACCTTTCGAGTTAGGGCTGCCGGCTGGCGGAGCACGGTGTCTGCCTTTTCATGAAGCTTCACACGTGTTTAAGAACCCCTGATTTAACGGGTTCCCACGAGATGAGTACGAATACCTGAGAAAGGTCTGTGCTTGGAGTTTATTTCTCTATGAAAAAAATGTCCAGTGCCTTCACATTTATCTCTCTGTTCCTAACTTCTCTGTGGGGGGGAAGTGGCTGATGAAACCAAGAGGGAAATTTATCTAGGAATTGATGGGAAATCTGATTTTGACTCCTGGATCTCTACCTTCTCCATATTTAAAGACCAAAAGCACCAAAAAAACTTCAGCCTATATTACAGCTTCAGGGGTCATCTGCTTACAGTAAGCTCACGGAGAAACAATACATTTTAGTAATGATTCTGTTAATACCACCTCGATCTCTACCTGCGGAAAGATGTTTGTAAGGACGGGAGGCAATTCAGACCCCACGCAGCTGCTGGCCCCGTGGATGTGGCTCCATTTACCTGGAGACTGAGGTAAAGCTTTAAATTCTTTTAAAGAGACTGGGAAGCAGCACAGAGCCTATCTTCACAGAACGTGTATGTCTCAGGAAGCAGCTTCTATTATAAGTTTACAGTAAAATGCTTTTACTTCCCAGTGATCTGAGTGGTTTATTTTAGGTATGTTGTTGTTAGGTGCCGTCGCATCATGCCCAACTCATAGCGACCCTCATAGGGTTTTCAATGGCAGATTGTTTCAGGATTGCCTTGGGAGTGGGTTGCCAGGTCCTTCTCCCATTTTGCGGTGTTGGGAATCAGACTCGGGACCTCAGAGACTGAAGAGCAGTGCTCTGCCCACTGAGCTAAATCCTAGCCCCTTTTAGGTATGGTCGACTCCTTACTTGCGATCTTCCCACAGAGCCGTGTTCTAAGGTCAGCCTTTGCTTTTCTTGACCTGACTTCTCGGCTGTGCTCGCCTCGGCCTCTGTGTCTGTGTAGTCCATGTTCCTGGGGTCGTAAGCAGGGCCACGCTGGGTCCTGGGGACATGGGAAAGCCGGGCAAGGGCAGCAGGAAGAAGATACAGGGGAAGGGTTGCAATGCGTCCTCTGCGGTTTGGCCATGTGGACCCCAGAGGCCGTGGGGGGAGGCTGGGTCCCCAGGCGGCACTGTTGGAGGTGATGGGGCCTGTGCGTGGCCCTTAGCTTACTGGGGCCTGGGGGCCTGGGCGGTGTCTCTTCCTCTTAGTTTTTGCTTCTTGGCCACGAGGTAAGCCGTTTTTCTCTGTCCTGAGCTCCCACCATGATGATCCACATTGCCACAGGCCCATGGCTCCAAGTCCTGAGAACTAGAGGCTTGTGGCTCTAGGCTCTAGATGCTGCAGGCCTATGGTTCTAGGTTCTCTGGTGGGAGACTTATTTATTTTTCTTGGCTTGGATTGCCTGTGGCCCATCATTGAGCAGCTAGTATAATCCCCAGCTCTTAGCAGCAGCGAGCAGAAGCTGCAGTCAGCATGAACTAGCATTACAGCGCCCAAGCCTTGGGCGTCAGAGCCCACAGCCCCCTACCAGTGGCTAGCATTAGAGCTCTTTGGCCTTGTGTACTGGGATTCTCAGCCCTTAGGGTTTGTCAGTTCCCTAGGACTCTTCCCGTGATCAGGGCCACAGTCTATCATCTTCAACTCTTCCCAGGCACAGGGCCCAGAGCCACAAGGCCACGTGATTATGGGCTGGAACCTCCCAAACTGTGGGCGTGAATAACCCTTTTCCGTTTGAGTTGACTGTCCGAGGTGTCTGTCACAGTGCGGAAAAGCTGACTCAGCACAGAATTGTGAAGCACCCAAGAGCTCTCATTTGCTGCTCCGGAACGCAAATGGAAGATTGCCGATTTATTTATTCTATTGTGCTGCTGGGAGTCAAACCTTAGGGCCTTGGGCATGCGAGGCAAGCACTCTACCACTGAGCTACATCCCCAACCCCTGGCTTGCTTCCTTCCTCCCGTCTTCTCTTCCTTCCTTCCTGGCTGCCTTCCTATAAGGGTCTCACTGTGTAGCCCAGGCAGGCCCTGAACTTGCCATCCTCCCACCTCCCCCTCTTTAATTGCTGGGATGACAGGTGTGCGCAAAAAACAATTTAAATCTTGCTTAGAGCAAACATTTCAAAAATGTATTAGTTCCCTGTAATGAATTCAGTAACGTCTGAACCTTAAAAGAAGTTGGGCTCATTATTAGCTCTCCTGTTTCAAAGTTTTCAGTATTCATGTTGTTGTTGTTGTTGTTAGGTGCCGTCGAGTCGTGTCTGACTCATAGCGACCCTCATAGGGTTTTCAATGGCTGACTGTTTCGGGATTGCTTTGGGAGTGGGTTGCCACGTCTTTCTCCCATTTTGCGGTTCTGGGAATCGAACTCTGGACCTCAGAGACTGCAGAGAAGTGCTCTACCAACTGAGCTAAATCCCAGCCCATAAGTATTCATAGAAAGTCTGAATTGATAATATGGCCTGAAAAAAATCATGAGATGTTCTTTTTTCTTTATTTCTACTCAAAGCCTACTTCTAAATAAGGGCTTTATTGATATTTGGCAAATAACGTCTTATTTGTCCAGTCGGATCATCTTAAATATATTTTGGAAGCTGTGTACTGTTTACATTTAGCATATTTGGCTAACCAGATCCTTTCCAGGCCTTTGAAATATTGCCCCAGGTTTTAGGTGTAGTGATCCTGTTTAATTCTTGCACTTTGTGGTAATTATTCATTTTGTATTTAGGAAATTATTCACCATCTTGACATATGGAAATTTCCTATTTCCCCCAAAGATTTTTTTTAATATTAGCTCTCATGGTTTATTATATGAAAATTCTCACAAAGCCTCTAGGGAAGGAGACATTTGACCTTTTATTTAAGCACTATACGTGTTCCTTATTAGTATGTGTTTTGTCAACATCCTGCTAAATTTGGATCGGGGCCATGGAATTTTCTCATCTCTTTGGCAAGAAGTAGTCTCTGCTTTATTTGTACTGAGTATTCAGTGGATGAACGAGGTTAAACAAAATATAATCAAGGCCAAAGACAATATTTGTAGGAATTATACAATATGCTATTAAAAGATTTTCTAAAATTAAGAAAATCTTGATTTTTCCCCCCTTACACATTATTATAGTTCACTTTAAATATATAACTACCAATTGTGAATGAAAGAGGAAATAGAACAGAAAACCAATTGTGCTGTTTTGTGCATTGTTACATGTCTTAGTTTTGTGAAATAGATTTTTATAAGCCTTGGGATCTAATAAGAGGCTGAGACCCAGTTTGGTTTATAAATATGTGTGGGACATTATTTAGGTCTTCAGAAATAAAAGCAGAGAATCATTTCCTTATGTTATCAATTCCTCTATGGGAAAGCATATTAAAATGTAGCAAATATAATAGTATATAATTTAGCAACATAATATACAATGTGGGTTGAGAGACAATTACAGTGTTTTATTTCCCTATATTTTCCATTTTAACTGAATGCATTTTAGCAACAATTGGTTTCTGGCTGTAACGTTATTTTAGCTGTTTCATAAAGCTTTATAGCAAATTACTGTGGTGTACCAGATAAAATAAATTCCTGACTTCACTCTTAAAAGTCATATTATGAGCAGGCATAATTTTTTACTTTTACTGGCAAGCATGTATTTTATAATTTTGTGTGTGTGCGTGTGTGTTTATCAAAATCTCAGTTGGGACTGTTGTTCCCAACATCATTTGAGTGGTTGTCTCTTTATTTAAGATTGTTGTTGTTAGGTGCCGTTGAGTTGGTATCCGACTCAGAGCGACCCTCATTGGGTTTTCAATGGCAGATTGTTTCAGGATTGCCTTGGGAATGGATTGCCAGGTCCTTCTCCCATATTTAAGATTAGGAGTTTGTTTTATACAACGGATCAGCCCTGGTGTGCGTGTTGGGTTTGTAGTAAGCTGATACACACAGTGCTGGATTCTGGGGTCAGGTCGTCCAGCAAGCAGCAGCTATTTGAACGGAAGCTTGTTGTGTTTTCCATGCTCACAGTGCGGCCGTGTCCTGGCTGCCTCAGCCATCCTACCATGTCCTCTTTTCACGTGATTCTGGCTCTCGTGAACGTGCTCCCTGCCTGCCACTCTCCCAAAACATTGGAATTCTTATATGCAGTCTGTCTCCTTGGACCTAATCTGAAATCCCATTTGCACATGTTTCACCTGAGAAGGTGAGAATTCCATCCCAGGATATTTTTTCCCCCATACAGAAAAGACTAGAAAAGTATGAAAGAAGCCGGGCATGGTGGCGCATGCCTATAATCCAAGCATTTGGGAGGCTGAGGCAGGAGGATCACAAGTTTGAGGTCAGCATGACCCTGTCTAAAAAAAAAAACAAGCAAGCAAACAGACATTCCGGCATTATGTCTCAGATTTCCTTGTCACCACTCTGCCTATTTACTGCAGTTTTTTTTTTTAAAGGAATATATACTTAAAGGGTTCCTGATTACAATTCCTTCCTGCCTGGTGACTGTTCTTCTGGCATGCCCCTTTCCGTTACGTTTTAGCCTTCTGAAACATTACTGTGTGCTCAGACAGTACAAGCTACTGTATAACATGTTCTACATGTTCTTAAATTTGTGTATGTAAAAGGTAATGATTTTAAAAACGGGCATTTTCCCAATAATCTAAATGCTCTTTAGATTAAATTTCATAATTTATTTTTCTCCCTGTTACTTAGCATTTTTGTCCTTAATGCCCTGTTACAGTAACCCAAGGAATGTTGTGTGTAAATTTAAATGAAACTGTACATGTAAGACACGACCTCATTGTAATCACCTGTAATTAAGAGGAGGTACAAGATCTGTCAGTCCACAAAAAGTATTTTGGGGGTACAATTTAGTTTTTAATTCTCTTCTCTACACATTCTATTATTGACAGTTAAACTGGGACATTCTCTAAATGAGGGTTTTTTCTTGTAATTATGAGGAGAAATAGGTCCTGTATCTCTTGACAAAAGTAATGTTGTTGTTAGGTGCTGTCAAGTCGTGTCCAACTCATAGCGACCCTCATAGGGTTTTCAATGGCAGATTGTTTTCAGGATTGCCTTGGGAATGGTTGCCAGGTCCTTCTCCCATTTTTGCGGTGCTGGGAATCAAACTCAGGACCTCAGAGACTGCAGAGCGGCGCTCTACCAATTGAGCTAAATCCCAGTCCTCACAAAAGTAATTCTAGGCAATTTGTTGTGGTTGTTAGGTGCTGTGGAGTCGGTGTCCGACTCATAGCGACCCTCATAGGGTTTTCAATGGCTGTTTCGGGATTGCCTAGGGAGTGGATTGCCAGGCCCTTCTCCCATTTTTGCAGTGCTGGGAATTGAACTCGGGACCTCAGAGACTGCAGCGCAGCTCAATACCAACTGAGCTAAATCCCAGCCCCAATACTAGGCAATAGATGGGGAAGAAAAGAGCAAAGGCCCGGAGGCATCTAAAACTACAAAATTCAGTGTACTGTTAACATAGACTGAAAAGAACAGAGATGGGTAAATCTACCAAATTAATATCCTGAAAGCAGTGTTTATTTCGGCAACACTTAACCCGGTAAATCCTGCCTCGGAACCCTCGCATCTGTGTCCAGTCTTGGCAGAGCATCCGCGTCTTCCTGGTCACACACGGGTGGGCTGAGGTCGCTCTACAGCAAGTGCTTTGTCACCCCGAGCTGGCCTTTTCTGCTTAGTCCAGCCTGGCAGCTTGCTGCTGTTGACTGCAAGATGGATGGCTTTAGAGATCGAGGGGTGTGGCGGGCAGAGGCTCCCCTTTCCTCTTCCGTACAGGGAGGTGGACCTTGGAGATCAAAGTTACTCCTCCAAATTAAACACCAGGTCGATCAAGACATAACGCCTGCCTCTCAAAAATGACTTGTCGTGTCTCTTAGTTCAGATCTGTCAGCCAGCTGGAGCTGTGAGCCAGCGTGCCGACGGCTGGGTGTCCTGCGCAGGCAGGGGTCTGAGTGCTTCTGTCCCTTTGCACTCAGCTTGCTGTGAATGTCTGTCACCAGGTCCCCGAGGGAGGTTGGCTGATCTGCCAGGGGCCAGGGGAGCCTGCCCTTTCCCACCCCGGGCTTCTGCAGGGCAGTGCTTGCCCTGGTCAGCCACCGCTGCTTCCTCTCACTGGGGAGCCCTTCCTTGGCATTTGGGCCAAATGATGAACATCCGGCAGGCCGTTTCAAGAAATGGCTTGGCGTCCTTCCCGACCAGCGACTGCCCAGTGTCCTCCTGACTTATACCTAAGCATTTCCTCACTCTCTGTCTGGCTTTAGAGGTGGGGAGCAGCCTGATGGTTGATACAGTTTTCTATGGTGTGATGTGATGTAAGCTGCTCCTTCTGAAGAGCAAAACCCGCACAATTTAAAATGTAGCAGATTGGCCATCTCGGGCGGATGGATTCTCTCCACGCTTTGTTCTCCTTCCATAGTAGACCTCTGTTTACTCACCTGATGTTCACAGAAGAGGTGATGAAAACTACAGCAGCGTGTGCTGTTTACTGCAGGCATTTTTCGTGTTTGAACTTTGTTGTTGTTGTTGTTGTTGTTGTCAGGTGCCGTTGAGTCGGTATCTGACTCATAGCGACCCTCATAGGGTTTTCAGTGGCTGTTTCAGGATTGCCTTGGGAGTGGATTGCCAGACCTTTTTCCCATTTTTGCCGTGCTGGGAATTGAACTCTGGACCTCAGAGACCACAGACCAGTGCTCTACCAACTGAGCTAAATCCCAGCCCTTAAACTTATTAGACTGTCCAAATGAGACAAGAACGAGAAGGAATGTGTGGCAGAGGCGGAGGTTCAGAGCTCTTGGGTGGTCTCAGGAGTGGCTCAGGGCATGGACAGTGACTTCTGAGAAGTGCAGGACAGTGGGATGGGTGTCTAGCAATGGGTTTGTTCTGACTCCTTCTGGCCACAGACTATTGGATAGTGTATGGCGAGCAGGTTGCCTAGATGTTTTTGGTACCAGCTGTGAGGTACCACTTACTGTAAACTTCAGAATTAAGGCATGGAGAATCAGCTGGTAGAATAAAAACACATCCTTCTGCGAAAACAATGTGCCAGTTCCTGGGGGGAATGTTGCTGTCACTTATATTTTTAGGAGAAAAACACAGTTACCGATACAATGTACTTCATTGCTTCTTAGGATGCAGCCATTTGTAGCACCTGCATTCAGATGATTGTATATTATCTCTCTCTCTTTCTCTCTCTCTCTCTCTTTTTTTTTTTTTTTTTGGTACTGAGGGTTGAACCCAGAGCCTTGAGCTTGCACGCTCTGCAAGTGCTGGACCACTGAGATGCTCCCTCAGCCCATTTTTTTCACTTTTTTTGAGACAGAGTCTCGCTAAATTACACAGACTGCCTCTGGTCTCCAACTTGCGATCCTCCTGCCTCTGCCTCCTGAGTCTCTGGGATTATAGGCGTGCGCCACAGCACCCAGCTCAAATGGCTATATTTTTACAAGGCGGTCTATCTTTATCACCTCCAAAGTCATTGCCCACCCCACTCCCACCCCCACCCCCAGCATTATTGTCATGTTACTTCCAGTAAGCGTTTAGGTAGCAATTGGTCTAACCATGCTACCGTAAACTATTTAAAGTATACGATGGTGGTTTTCTTTTTCATTGTTCACAGTGACATCCACTGACACTGGCTATATCAACAGGGAGTCAATCCAGCTGTATACAACAGAAAAACTCAAGCCAAAGTGGCTTGTTCAAATGGGATTTCTTTTCCTAGTCCAGAGAAAGGCAGCTGGGGGCTGGTAGGTGACCCAACATCGTCACCGGGTCTGAGGTTCTTTCTGGCTTTCTGTACATCCTTTCTCTGGGCTGTTCAGCTTCCAGCCTCCCACTTGTTGCCTCATGGAGGCGAGGTGGCCGCTGCACCTCCAGGAGCCTTGAAGAAGGCCAAAGGCCTTCTCCGTGAAAAACAAAAGACACAAACTAGTCACATCTGCCTTAAGCTTTCTGTGGGGAAGAAAAGTACAATCTCCTTAAAGAGCCTTCTTGGACATTCCAGCTGGTACTTCTGTTTATGTCTCACTGGCCAGAGGTTAGGCTGTGTGGTTTCGTGGCAGGGACTGCTGCTCCGCACAAAATGGGAGTGGTGTCAGGAGGGAAGGAGGAGGCGGTCTGGGTAGGCAGGAGGGTCTGCCAGGCACTGTCTGTGGGCCCTAGGTTGCCATGGCGAGGAGGCAGGTGGAAGGGCTGGCCAAAGGGCACACGTGTTATTTATTTATTTTTAATCACTGATTTGGGATCAAGACAAAACTATCAGGCACAAGAGGGTTAAAAAGAAGTTCACATTCTGTGGTAGTTTCTTTTGAAATTGGCCACAGGGAGTTCTTGACCGACAGGAGTTTGTACTGTAGTGGAGATCCTGCAAGCCCTGGGTTAGACAGCCTGAGGACCTGGCCCTGGATGGGCACCATCCGGCTTAGTTATGCTCAACAAATAACTCCATTCTGTTTTGACGTAGGGGTTCCTCCCTTCGCCTCTAAAATGAGGGAGTTGAGCTCATCAGGTACTGTGATCCCTCCCAGTAAAAGACTTTGCAGATCTGCAGGGGCAGCTTGCAGTTTACTCAGCCTGACTCTGGGTCTCTTGATCTTTAGCCAGCGCCACATGGGACGTGGGTGAAGCCTAGGGGCTGTGGTCATTTGGATCAGAACTTGCCATCCGGGGACCCATTTGCCTTTATTGTTTGACTGGAAAGCTAAGGTGGGCTCTTTTTCAGGAATGCCACCCTTGTGTGACTCCCCCGTGGCTTGGCGCTGTGGCCACAAAGGAAGCGGCCCTGTGAATTTGGTGTTAGTTGTATCTTCTGTTTTGGACCCCAGTGGTCAGGGTATGGAGAGAGGGGAGGGAGAGCTTCACATTCATATGAGTGGGTGGAGCATTGGTGGTAGAGTCGCCCCATCCTGGGGGCTGAGGAGGGAGGGCTTTAGCAAGGATGGAGGCTTAGGAACACCAAGAGCATCGCTCTTTGGTGCTGGCGTGCCAGGGCAGTGGGAAGCCCCAGGGCACCTCCTGCAGAGAGCACCACCCGCCTACCGGAAATAGGTACAGGACTAACCAGCCACAGTCATTGTGTCTTCAGAGGCCACAGCAACCAAAAGGAAGGGAAGGAGAGAGCGGTGGAATCACGCAGTGCAAAGGAGGGAGGCCAGGCTGGGAGAGCGCCCTGGCAATACCTTTTCTAGCCTGGAGGTTGCAGAGGGTCCCTGATGGTGCAGCACAGGCTGGCTGTGAAGGCAGGTGGCTTGGAGGTGTGTGGCAGCAGGGGGCAGAGGGGCCCTCCTAGGTGAGCTCTTCCCAGAGGTTTACCAGGTTTGTTGTTGTTGTTAGGTGCCGTTGAGTCAGTATCCGACTTTCCTACGTACAAGAGGCGAAACACTATTGTCAGTGCTTCTCTGCTGTGCATAGGTTTTCAATGGCAGATTGATTTTGGGGAGGGGGTTATCGGGTCTGTCTCCCAAGCCTACAGTACCTGGTGTTCCCAGGCAGTCTCTCATCCAGGCACTAACCAGGCCTGACCCTGCTTAGCTTCGGAGATCTGGTGGGATCGGAGGCCACAGGGCTACGGCTGCAGGCTCACTAGGTTTTGGATATGGAAATAGTGCGTTTGTTGGTCAGCCTGCCTCTCTCTGCTCCTCTGCTTACTCCCCCTCTGACTCTTTCCCTCTCTCTGGCTTTAAGTTAGTGTGTTATTCCTAATAAACATACCTTTGTGTTCAGTAGAAAGTGGTGAGTAGAAAGTTTTGGTCTCTTAAGGCATTTGCCCTTGAATAAGAAAACTGGAAGAAAAAAAAAAAGATTTCAGATAGAAATCTGAGCAACCTGAAGTTTCGGTATGGAATAGAGGAAGAGTTGCAATGAATAATTAAACACGTTATAGCTAATAAAATATCCAGAGCAGCGCTTCAAACTAAAACATGCTAGCTCTGCCTTAGGGATGAATGCTTTTCATTATTTTTTAATTGTTCCCAGTGTTGACCTTGACGGTCTTTTCTGGCAGATCATTTGTTACGGTAAGAGTGAGGTCGCTAAGCATCTTAGCACCAGCTCCGTGAGGCACGGAGGTCCTTCCATTGATGTGACGCAGGCTGTCCCTGGGAGTTGGCGCTGTCCTTTGGTGGTGGCTTTTTCCTCAGATTCCGTCTCACCATTTCTGTCCTGTGGGAAAAGTGCGCCGTCGCGACGCTGACTTCTGAGGCCACGTCATAGTTGCACGTTGGTGACTGATAATTCCTGGTGGCCTGTGAACACCAGAGGAATGGTAGATCATCCGGGTAGAATGGAGGTGAGGGTCTAGGTCCTTCTCTCTACATTTGGGAAAATGGCATTGTGGGAAAAGCGTTATTTTTAGTAGCACTGTGCAGATTTTGCACTAATGACCCCACTGTGTGGTCCTTGTTACTAGTTAGTATTCCTTCGCTTTACTGGAGAATCTGGGATCGCTGAGTGGCTACCAGCCTGCCTAGGTACCTAGATGTTTACTGGTGATGTCGAAGCGAAACCCGGAAAAATGCAATTAAATCTTTTATTAACAAAATTCACATTTCTGCTTCTATACTGCATCATATGAAGGACAGAGAATAGAATATTTTGTTTATAGGATAACAAAAGCATAGGAGAAATCAGTAGTTTTCACCAAATAGAACAAGAAAAACCTGTTTTATTCAATTGGAGAATCAAATTTAACATACAGTTTCCTGTTTGCTTAGAATGTATGTGGAATCTTGACGTGAATATTAAGTTCAGGACCAGGTGGTGTTGATATGCATAATTTTAGTGGGTTTTATGTATACAGTTTGAAAAAAAGCCAATTTTTATTCTGTTGTTTGTACCATATGGTATGTCTTTATTTCTCTCTCAGCAATATCTAGAAAAAACATAGTGATGCAATTCTCCTGATACTTTCTCCCTGACAAATAAAATCCAGTGTGTTTTGAAATAGGCATGAAGATTTATATTGTATGTGAGATAGATAAGAATAAGAAATAAAATTACTACCATGTATTCAACTATTGATAGGAAAAATTTTAGTTCTTATCATTGCATAGAAAATATTTGCATATTTTAAATATTTTGATAGTAAGAAATATGAATTATTTATCATAAGTGATAACTTGAATTCTATTTTGTATATGTAGAGAAATAGATACGAAGTATTGTTTGCATAAAATGTATTGTTTTTTTCCCTGAGAAAATGCCACTGGAATTTTGTTTCTTAAAAACCAACAAAACCCCCCAATTATTTTACTAAATGTACTGTTCTTTATTGCTGTCATTCAGTTTTAAATGATGTTTATTTATAGACCTTATGAAGTCAAACTTGGATTATAGTGTTAAAGTTGTAAAGGTAGACCCTTTGCACTGGTAATGTTTGTTTACATTTTGGCGTGGTAAATCCCTAGTCACACAGCTGTTGTTTAACATTTATAAAACTTGAAAAAATTGCAGGAAAGGTGCCCTGTTTGATTTTAAATATATTCAAAATATAGAACACCCATAATTGTCAGCCAAGAGCAAAAGTATGAAGTCATTCCAAAAGTTTCAAAGATGTCTGGATTTCTGGAATACTATGAACTGGAGCATAAGAAAAATAC
>VMDO01014489.1:0-54397 GCA_007922755.1 Pedetes capensis | reverse complement strand
AAGGACATATAGAAAAATACTATATAGTAAAAGATAGAGAAGACTTGGATGGGAAACTTAGATAGGAAGGGGGCAGGGGGGAAACATAGAGGAGGGTAAGGGGTAACCTATATGAATAATGCTTATCAAATTGCATATATGAAAATTGTCACAATGAAAAGCATGTCAAAATGAATCACATTATGATGTACATTAAAAATTTCTAATAAAAAAAAGGAATTGGGATTTATACAAATGTAAGGAGAATAGTGAAAATGAAGATTGGGGAAATGAATCAAAGGAAGTCACTAATTCCTGCTTTTGATATTTCCAGCTTTATTATGTGCCTGGAGCCGTAGCCCTGTGGCATCCGATCCCATCAGATCTCGGAAGCTAAGCAGGACTGGGCCTGGTTAGTCCTTGGATGGGAGACTACCTGGGAACACCAGGTGCTGTAGGCTTGGGAGAAGTACCTGGCAACCCACTCCCAAAAATCAATCTGCCATTGAAAACCTTATGAACAGCAGAGAAGCACTGACAATAGTGTTTCGCCTACTGTACATGGGGTCGCTATGAGTCAGATACCAATTCAGTGGCACCTAACAACAACAACAGCCTTATTATGTAGATTTGACATGAAGCTGTAAGTTTCAACCCTTTTCCGTATTATAATTCTCAGTTCATTTTCCATGCTCTGAGTCTTCATCCACCAAATGAAAGGTTAGTATAAAAGCTAAAATAACTTCTTAAGGAAAAGTCTAGGATTCTGTAAGGGGTGTGACTGTTTAATGCAACAACGATATTTAGAATTAAAGATCAAGTATAATTCTGAGATACCTACAGGTGAAGGAGCTTAAGTAATCCAGATTACAACTTTTTAAAGTAGAGAGTTGAAAGAGATTCTAAAGTTGAACAAACAGGAAGTAGAGATTAATGCACTTATTGTAAATAAGTACTGTTGTTGGTTGTTGTTGTTAGGTGCCAATGAGTTGGTGTCTGATTCATAGTGACCCTACATAGAACAGGTGAAACACTACCGTCAGTGCTTCTCTGCTGTTCATAGGGTTTTCTATGGCTGATTGTTTTTTGAGAGTGGGTTGCTGGGTCCTTCTCCCAAGCCTACAGCACCTGGTCTTCCCAGGCGGTCTCCCACCCAAGGACTAACCAGGCTCAACCCTGCTTAGCTTCTGAGATCTGAGGGGATCAGATGCCACAGGGCCATGGCTGCAGGCCATAAATAAGTGCATTTATTGTAAATAGGAGCAGAAGAAATAAGTGGAAATGCTTAAAATTGACCTTCCAAAAGATTGGCCCCAGAAGGCAACTAGATCACTGGGATCGAGCAGGCAGATACTGAAGATTTGGGGCTGTTTTGACTTTCCAAGGCAGCTTCACCAGAATCTGCCCAGAGAGGGCCCGGGAGATGCTGACCACCATGGAAACCTCGGGGAGCCTAGAACAAGGTCTCCCCCTCCAGACGAAAGTCCCGAGGTTCACAGGGTGGCCGAGGAACAGGGCCCCACTCTAGGGAAGCTCCTCTACCCTTCTTGGACAAGGACTGTTTAAACTTCGAGTTTAACAAAGTAGCTGTGGACATAAAATGTATGCCCATTAAAGGAACCCATCTAGGTAGTCATTAAAACAGACTAAAAGTGAGGTATGAAAAATGAATGATTATTAAATTCTTTGAAATTATTAAATTCTTTGAAGTTATTAAGTTCTTTGAGTTATTAAATTCTTAAGTGTCAGATTCTTCCATTCATTCCTTGAATATGCTTTGACTATTAAATTGACTCGGTATTATATATTATTATTTTCAAGATGTGCTTTTGAGTAGCTGAAAAATGACGTAGCTTCACATAAAATATTGAGTTCCTCTAATCAATGAAATTACTTTTCTTAATAACTTTACATTAAAAATTGCATACTATGTTAATTCATCAAACTCAAGGGAAATTAATATATGCGAGATAATTAATGATACGTAGAACTATAAATGAGAACATATGACTTCCAGTAAGTTGAAGCTTATACTGATTATAAACATGAGTACGAACAAAACCTCAAATTAATTTGTCATTTTTGTAGTGTGATACAGTGAGCTTGATATTAATATGTTGAACTGTGATTGCAGTTTATTATCGGCATCAATATTACATTCATACTTAATATAATTTATAGAAGACAGCTGGAGCAATGTTCTTAACAGAGAGAGGAAAATTGTTTACTATATATATCCTCCTGCCAGCACTGGAATTGAGGCTAACATCAAAAGACACTTCTCCATAGGGGATTTTCATCAGCTAAAGACTAATACGCTTAATAGAAGAGCATTGCTATATTGGGTCAATTACTGTTCATAGCACCTCTGCTGATTTCTTGGGCTAATGTTCATTGTGCTGACAATTTCTTTTTACTATTTCATTTTAGTTCTTCACAAAGCATTATCAGGAAATTTAAGTAGAGAAGTCTAGGCTTTATTTATAATAAATATATGTTACTGGTAACATTATCTCAATGAGCATTTATGGACGGATATGGATGAACATATGAGAAATCAGAGGCTCCTCTTCAGTTATTCAATGCACCAGTCAGGGATGAAAACAGTCCTGACATTAAAATGATATTCATACTTTTCATATGAATTCCAACATTTATATAGAAACTAAGTTTATGCCTAGAAAAAAATGAGTTTCTACACAATTCTTCTCGTTGTTAGGTGCTGTTGAGTCCAGATCATAGCGACCCTCTTAGGATTTTCACTGGCTGACTGTTTCAGGATTGCCGTGGGAGATTTTTGCGGTGCTGGGAATTGAACTCGGGACTTCAGAGACTGCAGAGAGGCTCTCTACCGGTGGAGCTAAATCCCGGCCCCACCAAATTCTAGACATTGTGATAAGCACTGGAGACAAATCACAAAAACGCTCCCTGCCTTCAAGAGACTCTCAGAGGGTAAGAAAGAAAGATGGAAAAATTGTAATTCCACAAGGTATGCCTGGTAAAAGTTATGGGCAGCGGAAATAAAAATTATTAAAGTGAGAATGTGATAATGTATTCATCATAAAAAATGATAATAGTTTGAGGAATGTGTATGCTAATTACCCTGAATTGCTCATTACACAATGTACATGTCAATCAAAACACCACCTTGTATCTTATTGATATGCAAGAAATATAATTATTTTTTAAAATGAGCATATGAGAAAACTGTGGATGAAATCTTGAAATATCCCAACTTTATTTTTTGTGGCAGTGGGGGATTGAACCCAGGGTGCTCCATGTTTTTCTTTTATTTTTTATTTTGAAAGACAGTCTTGGCCAGGCGCAGTGGCGCATGCCTGTAATCCCAGTGACTCGGGAGGCACAGGCAGGACCCACTCCCAAAACACAATCTGCCATTGAAAACCCTATGAATAGCAGAGAAGCACTGACAATAGTGTTTCCTCTGTTATACGTAGGGTCGCTATGAGTCAGACACTGACTCAGTGGTCTAACAACAACAACAACAACAACAACAACAATCCTGTTTAGCTTCTGAGATCAGGACGGATCAGATGCCAGGGCGCTAGGGGTACAGACATCCTAATAACATATATAGTATATATTTAAATTTTACATTTATTTAATTATACATGAATTCCGTTAAGCATAGAGTAAGAATAATTCTTGTGTAGCACTATGGGCTACTCTGTGATCAGCACTGTTCTACATATTTCCTTTATGAATGTTGTTGTTGTTGTTAGGTGCCGTCGAGTCGGTATCTGACTCATAGTGACCCTCTGTACAACAGGGGAAACACTATTGTCAGTGCTTCTCTGCTGTTCATAGGGTTTTCAATGGCAGATTGATTTTTGGGAGGGGGTTGCCAGGTCCTTCTCCCAAGCCTTACAGCACCTGGTGTTCCCAGGTGGTCTTTATGAATATGAATATGTATAACCCTCACAAACAACCCTCTTATTGTCTTCACTTCATAACTGAGAAAACTAAATATGAAGATGATAAGTAATACACCCAAGGTTGCATCCTTCGTAAGGGGAAGACGGAGAGCATAAGGCCAGACAATCGGTTCCAGAGACTGTGCTCTAATCCAGTACCCCACCGCAGCACCAAGTTTTAAAGCTGACTTATTAAAAGACTGGGCTGGGATTTAGCTCAGTGGGTAGAGCGCTGCGCTGCAGTCTCTGAGGTCCTGAGTTCAATTCCCAGTACCACAAGAATGGGAGAAGGGCCTGGCAATCCACTCCCAAGGCAATCCCGAAACAGTCAGCCACTGAAAACCCTATGAGGGTCGCTATGAGTCGGATACCGACTCGACGGCACCTAACAACAACAACTATTAAAAGACTGGCTGTACACTCCTCTTCCTTGTTTATTCTCATTGCCCTGTTCAGTCATTCTAAAGCGACACATAACTCAGCCAAACTACAATGGATTTCAGGGCTAGAGTTAAAGGACCTATAATTAGTAAATTTGGTTTATAGGCTTTTTTTATTCTTTGGAGATGGGGTTTTGCCATGCAGACCAGGCCAGCCTCAAGAGACCCTCTTCAGCCTCTTCAGCTCCTATGTAGGTAGGATTTCAGGCATGCACCATCATGCCTAGCTTAATTAATATGCTCTATATAAATCTGACAAAAATAAAATTAATGAGCTGTGTGTGGTGGCACATCCCTATAATCCCAGCGGCTCAGGAGGCACAGGCAGGAAGATCGCAAGTTCGAGACCAGAGGCAGTCTGCATAACTTAGGGAGACCCTATCTCAAAACACACACACACACACACACACACACACAAAGGGCTGGGGGCTCAGCTCAGTGGTCTAGTACTTGCAAAGCATGCAAGCACGAGACCCTGGGTTTGAACCCCAAGTACTGCAAAATTAATTAATTAATTAATTAATTATATTTAATTATCAACTATTTCAAGCCCTTGGAAAAGTAGCAAAATGTATGCCCTATTTCTGTTACTTCGATTTACCAGATGCTAACATATAAAAATCCCATCTTTAACCAAATGTCAGGAAGCATGGCACTCCAAGTCATAGAATCACCGGAAGATCTGCCAACGTTCATGAAGACAGGCTGGGTGAAGGCGGGCAGAGGGAAGACCCGGCTGCAGCTCTTGAAGACAGCCAACAGAGAGCACGATTCCAACAAAATCCAGTCCCTCCAGCTCAGGAAGTCACAGTCCCTATAGCGAAGCCTGAGAAGAGCAGGGGGCGGATGGTAGCTCTTTCCTTGGACTTGGTAAGAGAGACGCAACATTGGGGAGGTTGGTGAGGAGCTGGGCTGGAGTCCTCGAGGCCGTCCCTACTTCCAGGAAGCACTGTTTGGCAAGGCAGGGATCCAAGAAAGCAGGTGCAGCTCTGTAAGTCTCTGTGGTCAGAGCAAAAAGAAGGGTCCTTCACACCGAAATCCCTGTGACTCTGTGCTCTAAGGGTGGCTTCTGAAGGCTGGTCCCTGCTCTGTAGTTGTTGTTGTTGTTAGGTGCCATAGAGTTGGTATCGGACTCATAGCGACCTGACGTACAACATGCCAAACACTATTGCCGGCGCTTCTCTGCTATTCATAGGGTTTTCAATGGCTGATTGTGTTTTGGGAGTGGTTGCTGGGTCCGTCTCCCAAGCCTACAGCACTTGGTGTTCCCAAGGGGTCTCCCATCCAAGTATTAACCAGGCCCGACCCTGCTTAGCTTCCAAGATCTGACGGGATCGGATGCCATAGGGCTACAGCTGCAGGCTACTCTGTAGTAGCCTCCTGCAAATAGTGGGTCCAAGGAGACCCTTCTTGCTCAAAGATGCCATTAAACATAAACAAGTGTAGGTTCTACATACAAAGGTAAGAAAAAATGGGGCTAATGCATAGCTCAGTTGGTAGAGTGCTGCTCTGTGTGCTCTGAGGCCCTGGGTTCAATCCCCAGCACTGCAAAAATGGGAAAAGGACCTGGTAGCCCACTCTCAAAACAATCCCGAAACAATAAACCATTGAAAGCCCTATGACTAGCAGAAGAGCACTGACATAGCGCCAGGCATGGCACAGTGTACGGAGAGTTTCATTCTGTTGTACATAGGGTCACTATGAGTCAACTCGATGGCACCTCACAACCACAACAACAAAGTGTAGGTTCTACATACAAAGATAATAAAAGGTAAAAACAGGGGAAAGAGCGGAAAGAAATGGCCTAGACAGTAAGAAAAATGTTGGCATGCAGTAGAAGGAATAAAAGGGCCAAATATATCACTGAGTGTGTGTGTGTGTGTGTGTGTGTGTGTGTGTGTGTGTGTGTGTCTGTGTGTTACCTGGGGGTTGAACCCAGGGCCTTGTGCTTGCATGCTTTGCAAGTCCTACACCACCAGCCCATTTTTTTTACTTCTTTATTTTGAGATAGGGTCTCACTACATCACACAGACTGCCTCTGGCTTCAAACTTAGAATTCTCCCACCTCTGCCTCCCGTGTCGCTGAGATAACAGGCACCAGCCACCACACCCAGGTTACTGTGACTTTCAAACAAACAAGTAATGAAAACACTGTACCCTAAAAACAAGACCTTATCATGGAGACATAAAATTTTAAAGAATATATGGCAGGGCAGAAAATAAAATAAAATGTAAGCTGGCATGGCCAAGAAAGAACTGGAATAAAATAATAAAGCTATGACAAAAAGTACCAAATTGAATGCCACAAATTCATTAAGGTTGTATTTGTTCAGGCAATCCATGGTTATGGGGGACCTCCATGTGCCATGCCTGCAGTGACATCTGATCCCATCTGATCATAGAAGCTAAGCAGGATCAGCCTGGTTAGTACTTGGATAGGAGATCGCCTGAGAAAACCAGTGTGTAGGCTTGGGAGACGGACCTGGCAGCCCACTCCCAAAACAAAACAAAACAAACAAAACACTCAGCCGTTATCAACCCCATGAATAGCAGAGAAGCACTGACACACTGCCTGCCTGGGATGGCACAGTGTTAGGTAGTGTTTCATCTGTTATACATAGGGTCACTATAAGTCAGACCCAACTCGACAGCACCTAACAACCACCACAACCTATGTGCCAGGCTCTGGGAATATGACTGGGACCCAAAGACTCAAAAGTCCCTGCTTTCATGGACTTTGCATGCTAAACAGGTGAGACAGAAATGGTACTCTTGTGCACCCACACATATAATTTGTCCTATGGTAACAAGAGCTATGGAGAAAATAAAACTGTAAAAGTAGTTGGAATAGGGTGGAAGTTGGGATGTATGGGGGGAGGGGACAAAAAAGTATGCCACATAGGGTGCCAAAAATGTATACACCTTTTAAGAGATGTTATCTATGTTTCACTTTTCAAAGTTTAATTGAATTATGGTAGCAATACGTAGTATGATGTTTGCTTGAAAGATGGTGTTAATCAAACGAATGCTAGCGCCACCTTGCAACAAGAATGACAGCCAAAATGGCAGAGGCACAGTTGTCACTGGAAGAGCACAAGGCCTTTTTGTAGCGGTATTTGGAATTCAAGAACACTGCAGAAGCATGAGGACAATAGAGGCAACAGAACCTCCAACTTGCTACTCATGGTAGGCATTCGTGTAAGTTTGAAATGCATGGTTCCGTGTGTAACGCACACAAGGGAAGATCTGGGTGGCCTCGCACAGCCACAAGTCCTGCCGCTTCTGCCCCGACAACTACCTGGAGCTCCTCTTGTAACAACGGCTTATGTTCTTTCTATAGGTATGTGTTGAGTCCTACCATTTTAATACAGCCTTTTCCTTTCTTAAGATGTATATATACATACATATATATTTTCAGCACCCTGTCTGGATGATTTTGTAGAGGGTGGTCAAAGAAGGGCTTCCTGGGAGCATGGAGGAAATGGGTGGAGGATGAGGCATGACTTAGCACCGGGCATGGCACCACGTCAGGGAGTGTTTCACTCTGTCCTACATAAGGTCACTATGACTCAGATGCAACTGGATGGCACCTGACAACAACAACAACAACAACAACAACAACATGAGGATGAACAGTTTACCTGGAAGAATGATAGATAGCACTGGCTGTGCCTGATTAATGTGTTTGAATAATCTAGCGGTCAGTGTACTGAAGAGAAAAAAAAGAGAGAGACGTATCAGAGATGAAGTCAGAGACATGATCTACGGCTAGATTTTGCGGAGCCGTGTGAGTTAACGTGGGGCTTTAAATAATCTTGGGTGTGGTGGGAAGTCATTTAAATGTAAGAGCAGAAGAGAGGCATTGTTTGATCTATGCGTAACAGGCTCACCCTGGCTGCTGTGTTGAGAATATGTTATAATGAGGAGGGGGAAGGTGGAGCAGCCACAGAACAGTTGGAAGGGCCTTACAATAACTCACTGAGAGATCAAGATAGCGCGAACTCTGATGTTGCCATGGGAGGTTGTGGGAGGTGGGTAGGTGCTGCTATTGTTAAGGTTAGAGTCAAAACATTTACTGTCTAATTGGATGTAGGCTGAGAAAATGAAGAATCACCAGGCACCGCAAGGAGTTTTCCCTGAGCAACTGGAACGATGTAATTGCCATCAACTGAAACTGAAAAGCTTAGAATCAGTTTATGAGATCAGAGGTCAAGCTCGAGAACATGTCAAGTTTGAGATGCTTAAGAGCTGACTAAGTGAAAACAGTGAGCAGACAGTTGAACTCATGAGACTGGACTTAATGTTGTTGTTCTTGTTAGGTGCTGACTCACAGTGGCCCTAAGTATAACATTCAGAATACTCCTCCATACTGTGCCATGCCTGACACTGTTGTCAGTGCTTCTCTGCCATTCATAGGGTTTTCAATGGCTGACTGTTTTTTCAGTGGATGACTGTTTTTTGGGAGTGGGTTGCTAGGTCTAAAAAAATAGAGTGTTTAAAACGATGCATATTCATTTTAAGGATGCTGAGTCGGACCTGACCCAACAGCACCTAACAAAAACTACAACTTTTTATATAACCGTCTTATTAATTTATAAATCATCATATTCAGAATGTAATTTACTATTGGCATGAGACTTTTCACGTACAACCCATCTGCACATGTAGGTATATTTGCTCATTATGGAGTAACTTTTATGGCCACCACGCACTAGCTAAGCATTTTACTGGAAAATATTCAGGATTTATTGTACTGAACTCAGTTTACCAAACTGGTCCTCAAAAGTATTTGTCAACCCTCCCAGCAAGCCCTGTTTCTCAGCCAGAGGACTCGATTCTTCAGGTTTCTCGTATTCACATTTTCTTCATATATAAATGAATAATGCTTCTAAATAAAAAGAAGCAAGGAATAGTTTCATTCCTTAGTCCTGGGCTGTGGATCTAACTCATGTCATAAGAGCCTTTATTGCCTCTTGAAAATGGTAGGCACTCTGCTGCCAGAATTTGGGCTTTTATATTGCTGAGTTTCGAATGTGTTTTTGGGTAGTTCTCTCTCTTAATAATACTCATTAATAATCTTGAGCCAAGGGAAGTGGTGCATGCCAGTAATACCAGTGACTTGGGAGGCAGAGACAGGAGGATTGCAAGTTTGAGACCAGAGGCAGTCTGTGTAGTTTAGTGAGACCTTCTCTCAAAAACTAACAAACAACAACAATAAAAACAACAACAAAAACAAATGATTTCATCTCACATCAAGTCTCAGTAATCTTGCCAGCCACTTTCTTTGTTCCTTAGACTTTAATTTCAGTTACACTTTAATAACTGATGGGCGGAAACCTAATTTCATAAAAGAATCTGTGTGCTGATTATATATGTTTTCTATAACTGTTATTTCAAATTACGTATTCTTCTAAAATAAGAAGTATTCTATGTATCATAAGTGTGTACCCATTAAATAGGTATTTACGTGACAACTGATAATTGTTGTTGTTGTTAGGTGCCGTTGAATATCGGTATCTGACTCATAGTGACCCTCATAGGGTTTTCAATGGCTGAGTACTTCAGGATTGCCTTGGGAGTGGATTGCCAGGCCCTTCTCCCATTTTTGCGGTGCTGGGGATTGAACTCGGGACCTCAGAGACTGCAGCGCAGTGCTCTACCAACTGAGCTAAATCCCAGCCCCAACTGATAATTAGGAAGCCTAAAATCAAAGGGTTTCTTCCAAAGATAAATGTCATCCTAAAGCCACTGTAGAGTTTTTCATGGAATGAAGCAGGTGGATTTGCTGAGTCAGAGTAGCTGGCCTAGAAGCAATTTTTGGCTTTGAAATTTCTTCCTTCATCAGTATGCTAATTACCTATGACATTTATAGAATTTTAAGGCTAAAATTTTCTCTACTCTTCATTTCCTAGATATGAAAGGTGAGCTGCAAATTATTTGTATGAAAGGGAAAATTTTTAAACAGAATTAAGTCTTTGAATAGTCAGTGAATTAGGCTCCTACTCTGCTTTGGCTTTTGAAGACCCCCCTTCTTTTTTTAGTCTACAGAAATCATTTCTACAAAGGAGAATTTTTAAAAAGATGTTTGAGGATAAAGCAATGACTTCTCTCCTCTTCCAAAATTGCTGACATTCCAATAGTGATCTCAACAGCTTATTATTTAAAGGACCATTTCTTGTTGACATTTTTCCTTTGTTGAGATGGTCATTTTCCAAACCAAAATAGAATAAAATTGGATATCTATGTTGCATATACTTATGTGTGTAAGTAACACATTGGAGTGTCTCTGGAAAAGCTGTTTTTAAATATTGTGCAAGAACTCAGAACAGTCATAAAGTCAGAAATCGGATAGTGTGTTCATGGAGACCATGAAAAATGCAGAAATCAGTACCATTTATCCCTTAGGGTAAGAAATAGACAGATAGATAGATAATACATAGACATCAGCATTCTAGGCATCAGTGAGCTAAAATGCACTGGCATGGGCCATTTTGAATCAGATAATCACTTGGTCTACTATACCAGCAATGACAGATTACAGAGAAATGGGATTGCATTCATCATCAAAAAAGACATCAAGCTCTCTCCTGAAGTACAATGCTGACAGTGATAGAATGATACTCATATGCCTACAAGGAAGTCCAGTTAATATGACTATTATTCAAATTTATGCACCCACGACTAAGGCCACAAATGAAGAAACAGAGGATTTTAGCCAGCTTTTGCAATCTGCTATTGATAGAACATATAATCAGAATGTACTGGAATGCAAAGGTTGGAAATGGGGGCAGTGGCTCAGAAGTTGGAAAATATGGCCTTGGTGACAGAAACAGTGCTGGAGATTGCATAGTAGAATTTTGTCAGACTAATGACCTTTACATTGCAAATACATTTATTCACCAATATAAACAGTGACTATACACGTGGACTTCACCAGATGGAACATACAAGAACCCAATTGACTACATTTGTGGAAAATTCAATATCAAATGTCAAAACACAGCCAGATGCTAATTTTGGATCAGAGCATCAACTGTTCATACCCAGGTTCTAACTGGAACTGAGGAAAATTAGAACAAGTATCGAGAGCCAACATATGACCTTGAGTATATCCCACCTGAATTCACAGACCACGTGAAGAACAGGTTTGATGCTTAAGACACTAATGATCACAGACCAGGCGAGTTGTGGCATGACATCAAAGACATCACTCATGAGGACAGCAAAAGACCAAGTTACACGTCAAAATTGACTCCTAAACTTGCTCTAGAATGACAAGTAGCTAAAGTAAAAGACAGATGTGACAAACAGAGAATGAAACAGAAGATTTCAAAGGGCGACTTGAAAAGACAACATCACATATTACAATGACACACGCAAAGCTGGAGAGAGAAAGCCAAAAGGCGAGAACATGCTCTGTTTTCCTCAAGCTTAAGGAATTGAAAAAAAAAAAAAATTCAAGCCTCAAGTGGCAACCATGAAGGATTCTACAGGGAAAATATAAAAAGACGCAGGAAACATCAAAAGAAGACGGAAGGAATACACAGGGTCATTACACCAGGAAGAATTAGTGGATGACCAACCATTTCCAGAGGTTGCATATAATCAGGAACTAATGATATGAAGGAAGAAGTGGAAGCTGCCCTGAAGGACTTGGACATTGAATAAGGGAGACAGGAGAAGAATTGATGCTTTTGAATTATGGTGCTAGAGACAAATATTGAGTATACCATGGACAGCTCAGGGGACAGGAGAGAGATAATGGGGACTCAGAGGATCTCGTAGTGGTGTCTGAGAGAGGGACCCGGGTCTGAACTTGCCTAGCATGTGTGAAGGCTTGGGTTCTTCTCCTGCACTGGGAGAAACAAACAAACAAACATCTTTGCCCAAATAATTCATGAGCATTAGTATCCCTCGTGGTAATGTTGGTCAAGGTCCATAGCTCTGTTGTAAGACAATAATTTTGATATGAAAAATCCACGGAGGATTCCAGCTTGGGCAACTTGCTCTCCCTTCAACAAATGATTATGGCCAGAGTCATGAGAGAGCTCATTTCCCAGGACTAGATAGCACAGAGAGCTCTACCCAAAGCACACGGAATGTGTCCTCTGAGGAAATATGATTAGCATTGGAAGAAGAGGGATTTCCAGGCAGGCAAAAACAGAACTTATTTGCTATTTGCTGTGGTATTTGGCTTAAAGTTAGAGACAGAATTCTACTGAGCTGACCTTAAGATTCTGGGTCGGCAAATTATTTGTGTCCACTGAAATATTAGATGTCAAGAGGCTTGAAGTCAAACTCTTGCAGACACTCCTATAGTTTAGTCAGGCACAATATACAACAGAGAAAATTGATAACCCTGGGTTAATTAGAACAAGGATAATTTTCACTTTTTCAGAGTACGCAATTTGTTTCTTGCAGAGCTCTCTGAATAATAGCAAAGAAAAAGAGTAAGTTTTGAACACACACCTCACTAAATATGAGGCTTCCCCTTGATTCACTGGCAAAGGAGGATAGCATATAGGCATGTGAACGATTAAATAGGAGAAAAAATAGTGAAAGAAGCAAAGCTAGAGAAAGGAAGGCAGGAAGGATAATTACATGATTTAATCTTCTTACTTAATAAAAGCAATGACCACCTGATAACATTTCCTGACTGATGATGGAATTATACTTTAGCATACTAGTATACTCTACCACGTATTTATCAATTATATTGAATGTTGTTGTTCTTGTTAGGTGCTGTCAAGTTGGTATCCAACTCAGCGACCTTACGTGCAACAGGGGAAACACTATTGTCAGTGCTTCTCTGTTGTTCATAGGGTTTTCAATGGTGGATTGATTTTTGGGAGTGGGTTATTGGGTCCGTCTCCCTATATTGAATATATAACTAATATATAACTGAGAATATATAACTAAGAATAAAAGAGAAAAGAATACACGGAAAGCAAGATCAAAGTAGTATTTAGTCCAATCAAACTCCATGCACTGGTATGGAGAACCACAAATGTGGTTCAGAATCCATAACAATCTTAGAAAAAGAGAGAAATAGCATCCTTTATGCAACTTCTAGAATCTAGTTACTTGGAAAAAGCGTAGGTATTTATGACACTCCCACAAGAATGCTTCACTCTACCATCACCAAGAGCCTACGTGATACAAGAGTGTCCTTAGTGATAGTGTCAACACTCCATGTGATAAGATGGCTTCCTGCAGCCAATGACATCACACCCAAACTGAAATCCGTGCATGCAATTGGATGACAATTGTACATAATTGGATGGCAATACACAGTTACTGGATGCTGTTGGGCTGCACATAGGAGAAGAATGGAGAAACTGGCCTGCAGTCTGTTCAACCATCAGACAGAATCCCGGCCAAGGACACAGGTGAAACAAATCCTATCCAGTGACGTCCCCATGCAGGATGCTTGGGACAAGATGAAAGGGGTCCTTCCTCCAGGGTAACTCAGATGGACTTTCTTTATAATAGCCACTCTTGGTCCAAGCCACGCAGTGCAAGATTTTAGCAAGAGACTTTACCATCTTTTAACTTCAAGGTTTCGAAACCTCACAGAGCAAAGAGCAGCAGGGACGAGGGCCCAGGTATTTATCCATGGATCTGGCACTGGCCCCGTGCTGGCTTCTCTGCCTCACGCCAGGGCAGGATTCTGGGTACCATGGCCTCCTACAGTGGGGGTTGTATGCCCTTCATTATCAGATCAGGAGGGGGCCAGGGGGAGGAGGAGGGCGAGGGAGAACTGTGGGCACCCAGCATAGCAGCTCCAAGGTGTTGCGTGGAGCCTCTTATGGTGCCAGAAAGTAAGGGGGAAAAAATATACACACACACACACATATATGTATATATGTATATATATATATATACATATATATACATATATATACATATATATACATATATATATACATACATATATATATACACACACACGTATATATGTATATATGTGTATATACATATATATATATATAACACACACATACATACACACACACACACACACACACACACATACATCTGTAGCCCTGTGGCATCCAATCCATCAGATCTCAGAAGCTAAGCAAGGTCAGGCCTGGTTAGGCCTTGGATGGGAGACCACCTGGGAATACCAGGTGCTGTAGGCTTGGGAGAAGGACCCAGCAACCCACTCCCAAAAATCAATCTGCCATTCAAAACCCTATGAACAGCAGAGAAGCACTGACAATAGTGTTTCGCCTGTTGTACGTAGGGTTGCTGTGAGTTGGATTCCAACTTGACAGCACCTAACAACTATATGAAGCAAAAAAAAATATATATATATATGTATATATATGAAATCTATACATAGGAAATCTATATATGAAATTATGTATATGTGTGTGTGTGTGTGTGTGTGTGTGTGTGTGTGTGTGTGTGTGTAGATAGATAGAGAGTGAACACATACAAAGAATAATGGAATAGGTCTAAGGGAAAAGGAATCAACAGAAAGAATGATCAATGGCCAAAGCTGGAACAAATTAGAATAACTAAAATAGCGTGGATTGCAAAACAGTCTAAAATAAAAAATCCATGAACTATACTGGTATAAACACATGATTATAAATGAGTACGTGGGAGACAATAGGGAAGTCGCCCTTGCAGAGGATTTCTAAATGGTTTACATAGCTATTCCACCCTAAAGAAGAGGGAGCGTGAAGTGTGATACGTACGTATAGAGTCACTTCTTCCCAAAGATAACTGTGTGGTAAGGAGGAAAGTAGTGATCCTGCAGTGAAAAAAATCTAAAGGACACTACATCTGATACTCAAGGAAAAGCCATGTGATAGCGCGGTACCTGACATGAGGAAGACAGCAGTTTATCTCTGTGGCCTTCCTCACCCAAACCCATAACCTTGGTGTAATCTCGAGAAAAACATCAACAAATCTCACTTGAGGGATGTTCTGTATGATGCTCCTAAAACTGTAAAGGTCCCCAAAAGTCAGAGAAACCCAAGAAACTGTCAGAGCTGAGAGGAGCTAAAAAATCAGGATGACCAAATTCAATGGGGTGTCCTCAAAAAGGTATAAAATAACTACCAAGGAAATCTGATTTCCCACGGACTTTAATGATGATGTATTAATATTGCCTCTTAGGTTGGAACAAATATGCCATAGTAACAAAGGCTGTTAATGGTAGAGGAAATAGATACATTGTATGACCAGCAGGATTTATAATCATCAGCCTATGAAATTGACTTTTAAAACAGATTGCAGGAAGAACAAAAACACATTTGTATTATAATTTATGTTTACCTATGTTATTCTCTTAACTAGGGTCTATATTTTTTTCATTTGCATTTGAGTTACTAATATTCCTCTATATCTACAAAAATGGGAGAAGGACGTGGTAACCCACTCCCAAGGTAATCCCAAACAGTCAACCATTGAAAACCCTGTGAGGGTTGCTCTGAATTGGACACGACTCAATGGCACCTAACAACAACAACATATCTACCAAAACAATTTTAATATTTCTTTTAGCAAAAGTCTATAATTGACAAACTGCTGGTTGTTATCTTGTTGCATCTCAATTTATTTTTAAGGATACTTTTGCTTTATATAGACCCCTTCATTGACATGTTATTGTTTTTATTTTTCTTTCAGTACCTAAATGTCACATAATCATCTTTTGTCTAGTTTCCAGTGAGATATTGGGTGTTAATCTAATCGAGGATTACTTTATATGAAAAGCCATTTTTCCTTGTTTTTAATATCCTCTTCATTTCTGCCCTTTTACAGATGAATAGTGATCTGTCTTGGTGAGAATCTCTTTGAGCCTCTTTGACGTGGAGTTTGCTCAGCTTCTTGAACAGGCAACTAAATGCCTTTCATTCAGTCTGTGGAGAGTTTGGTCATTATTCATTCAAATATCCTTTGCTCCCCTTCCCCGCTCATCTTGAGGCAGGAGAGAAAGACAGGAAAATTAAGGGCACGTGGGAAGGGGAAAGAGCCATTGCCCTGGCCCTGGTTTAAGTTTCTCCAGCTCAGAGTCTGGAATGTCAACAGGAATCCCAGGAAGACAGCTACAAGTTCTGGCTACCCAGAGACAGTGTTTTAAGAGGTCTCTCAAACAAAACTGTCAAAATAGCAACAGGCCATCCTTAGGGTCAAACGTGTATGAGCCTTACTTGCCCCTCTGTCATTGTGTTTCTTCAAGAATTTCATGAAAAGGATGATGAGCCACGCTGGCAGTCAACGTGCCCCCAAACAACCTCCTGGTGACGCTTTTCTTACCTGTAAACCTATACAACGCGCCTGCTGGGCCACCTTAGGGTCTCATTTTACTGAGAGAGAAGTTCCACAGATAGAAAGCATCCCAGAACCTTCCTACTTCATCTTTTCAATCGCTAAACAGTGGGACGCTTTCCTTTGAGCTCTGAGCCTTTGTTTTTGTCTAACCTAACAACAATTTTGGCTGGGATTTAGCTCAGTGGGTAGAGCGCTGCGCTGCAGTCTCTGAGGACCCGAGTTCAATTCCCAGCACCACAAAAGTGGGAGAAGGGCCTGGCAACCCACTCCCAAGGCAATCCCGAAACAGTCAGCCATTGAAAACCCTATGAGGGTCGCTATGAGTCGGATACCGACTCGACGGCACCTAACAACAACGTTTTGCCTGCAGCTATAGCCCTGTGGCATCCGATCCCGTCAGATCTTGGAAGCTAAGCAGGGTCAGGCCTGGTTAGTACCTGGATGGGAGACCGCCTGGAAACACCAGAAGCTGTAGGCTTGGGAGAAGGACCTGGCAACCCCCTCCCAAAAATCAATCTGCCATTGAAAACCCTATGAACAGCAGAGAAGCACTGACAATAGTGTTTCCCCTGTTGTACAGAGGGTCGCTATGAGTCGGATACCGACTCGACAGCACCTAACAACAACAACAACAACAATTTGATAAAAACCATTTTAAAATACCCCTCTCTAAACTGAAACAAACAAACAAAAAACATGACTCTAAAGCAGTCAAGGTTTCTTTGCATAACATTTTCTTTCATATCTTTAAACCAAGAAACAGTTTACAACATGGCTGTGCATCTTTTGCCCTTGTGACTTCAGCAGGTTTTGAGCAGGAAAGCCAAGAACAAAAGGAGCAAGAGAGAAGACACGACAATTATTTAAAGAATTACATCTCAACCCTAGCTATGCGTTCCGGTATTCTGGAGAGTTTTAAAAACTATCCACGTCTAGTTTCCTCCCCAGAGAAATTACATCAAAATCTCTGGGATACAAACCAAGCTTTAGTACTTGTTGAAAACTTCCAGATGATTCTGAACTGCTGTCAGGAATGAAAACCACTAGCATAAAACTTGTGCACAATGCCACCCCATGCGTCCTCACAAAAATAGCTAGGAAACCCCAGTACTAGAAGATCCCAAGCCTTTGCAAACACCTGGAGTCAGACCTGTAGTCAGGAGGGACCAATCCCTGGAGAAGGACATCATGTTTGGGAGAATGGCAGGCCAACACAAAAAAGGAAAACCCTCCACCAGATGGATTGCCACAGTGGCTGCAACAATGGGCTTAAACATAAATATGATTATGTGCCTGACACAGAATTGGGAAGTGTTTCTATCTGTTGCACATAGGGTCACTATGAGTCGGACTCGACTCAACAGCACCTAACAACAACATATTTGCCTAATATGTGTAGTCATTAGACACTAGGTTAAAGAGAGTCCCGGATTCTATTCAACAAGTCACACTCCTTGGATGATTAATGGTGCCAGCTTCCTGTTCTTCATTTCTTAAATCTATGAGCTGATTTATAATCTCTAGGCATTGGGGTCTATGGAAGGTTTCTACATTTGTTTAATAGGTTCTTCTCCAGAAAGTCTATTTTATTTTTCTGTAATCAAGTCCTTCCTACATTTGGTTGGTTCAAAATATAATTTGAATAAATTTGTACAAAAAGGCAATGCTTGAAACTGGTAGATTTTTTTAAAAAAATAGCCTAGTTAGTAAAATTAAAATCTGGAAGGTTTTCACTGATGGTCCCATGGCGGGGACTTTTACTGTTCTATAAAATCTGAAAGTCTGGGAGCCACTCATTTGGAAAATAATTAATGCCTGTATTTAATGATCAATTTAAGGAACACTAATCCAAATTGTTCCAATGCCAGTGTTCATAAAATATTGTGGTTTTGAAATGTGAAATGTCAGATATCTTTATTTTTCCCATCACGGCTTATAGAACAGTTCCAATAGAATTTCTCTTGAATTTTTAAAGGAGGATTTTATTTTATTTTATTCTTTTAATCAGCGTTAGCCCTAGCACTGACTGAAAGAAATTATGGTCTTTGCTACCACTGCCAAATGCAAATTTTTCCACAAGATTTTTGCCTCTTAGAACAAAGTTAAATGAAAAAAATTAATAAACATTTCCTTTGGAAAACTGGCTTCCCAAGATGAAAAGTTCATCTTTGTCCTGTATCATGAAAGATCACTTGGAGGCATTATAATAATTGTGTAATTGTAGTTGAATATTCTAGCCATGTCTGTGGAGTCCCCACATGAGGTAATCGGGAAAATGTAGGAAGAATATGCTCTCACCACTTAATTGTAGGAACAATGGAGTCTGTTTTTGTGTTGTGTTGTGAGTGTGTTGTTATTGTTATTCTCATTCTTTATTCGTACTCTTTTTCTCTAAGTGGGAATTTTTTTAGGTTCAAAATGGAGGCTCTGACAAGCCTTAGAAAACATGGCGCTTCCAAGAGCAATGCTATGTGCGTCGTTTTTCACTCCTGTGACAAAGCAGCTGAGATAATCAACTTAAAGGGAGAAGGATCTGTGTGGGCTCTGGTTCGGTCAGTGGTCGTGTGTCTGCTGTTTCTGGTGTGGTGTCTTGTGGGTCATGAGGCAGAAACCACTGTGGGAGGGACACGGGGAAGAAATGCTGTACATGTTATGGCATCCCAGAAAGGGGGGAGAGGGCGAGGGGGAGGGGGAGGAAGAGGCAAGGAGGGGAGAGAGAGAAGAGAGAAGAGAGAGAGAGGAGAGAAAGTGAGAGTGGAGAGAGGAGAGAGAGGAGTGAGAGAGGGAAAAGGAGGGAGGGAGGAGCAGGAGGAGGGGGAGCAGGAAGGAGAAGGAAGAGGGTGGAGAGGAGGAGGAGGAGGTGGTGGTGGTGGAGAAGGAAGAGAAGAAGGAGAAGGAAAAGAAGAAGAGGAGGAGGAGGAGAACAAGAGGAAGAGGAAGCGAGGAGGAAGAGGAGGAGGAAGCAGAGGAGGAGGAAGAAGAAGAGGAAGAGGAGGAGGAGGAGGAGAACAAGAGGAGGAGGAAGGAGGAGGAAGAGGAGGAGGAGGCAGAGGAGGAGGAAGAAGAAGAGGAAGAGGAGGAGGAGGAAGAAAAGGAGGAATGAGAGGGAGAGGAGGAGGAAAAGGAGGAGGAAGAGATGGAAAGGAGAGGAGAGGAGAGCAAAAGAAAGGGCTGGAGACAAAATGCCCCTTTCAAGGACGCGTCTCCAAGGCCCTGCTTCCTGCAGCCAGGCCCCACTTCCTGAATTTTCTGCCCCTACCGAGAGCTCCCCAGGCTGTCTGTGGGTGTCTTAGTCCCGGTGCTGAGCCCCCAGCTCCCGTGATCCACTCCCCTCCCCAAGTCCCACCTCTGAGCACCCATGCACTGGGTCCCCGCCTTCAACACAGGAGCTTTCCAGGGATGTTCATGGCCCAAACCATGACCCACTCCCCCAAAACAATCAGCCATTGAAAGCCCTATGAATAGCAGAGAAGCCCTTACAATAGTGTTTCCCCTGTTGTACATAGGGTCGCTATGAGTCGGACACTGACCCGACAGCACCTAACAACAACATTTCTCTCAGTAATAGAAACACAGTGGCCCTCAGCTTGTGTTGGAGGGCTGGATGTTAAGGAGAAAGGCCTTGAGTTGGGGATTAGTTGACCTGGCTCCTAGGCCAATGGCCTTTCTTAATTCCTTCCTCCCTGGCCTGCCTGCCTCACCTACACAAGTAAAGCAAAGAATCCAGCCGTGTCCAGGGAACCCAGCACACCTGAGCAGAAACACAGCCCAAGGTGACAGGGGAATCATGGGAAATCAGGGTGGGGTTGATGTGATTAAAAAAACAAAACATTTTCCTACATAATTAGAAGAGTGCCTGGCTCAGAACAGGTAACCAATTAGACGAAAGAATGACGGAGTGGCGGCTGGATGATTAGACCAGCGTCCAATACCTTCTTACTGTTTGCCGCTGTTAACAACTTCATGAAAAACTCCAGTGTGGGACTTTCTGCTGTGTATCTCAAAAATTGTTTACTTCAGCGTCTGAAGACCCAGTTCCAAGGGTTACTTGAGTGTTCTCCATATATTCTTAGAGGAAAAGGTGGAAGAGATAAAGGTGCAAACGGCGGACAGAAAGTCTGACTCCCAACAACGTAGCCCCGGCTGGCCAGTCCCTCAAGGAGGAGAGTGTTAAGTATTGGTTAGTGTCCTACCTGCCTCAGCCTCCCGAGCACTGCACCAGGCTACCCCAGGGCCTTTGTATTGTCACTTTCCTTGTCCTGGAGTTTCTTTCTTCTTGAATATTGAGCAGTTAGCTCCTTAATATCCAGCTTAGTGTCACTTCTTCAAGGGGATAATCTCTCCCCTTAACTATTTCAATAACTCCCACAAGACACTAGATAACTACCAGCCACTCACAAGCCACCTCCTATCCCACAGGCTCATTTCATTTTCCTTACTGCAGTAATGACTTTCTAAAATTATCCTCTTTATTGTTTCTTATTTTTACTTGCTAATTTTAAATTTCACACTGGTCTATTCCAATAGAATATAAAATCCATGGGGAAGAGACTATCTCCACATTTTAAATTACTGCATCTTCTATATTTGTCTCTCCTACGGCTGTACCACTGTGGCATTTGACCCCATTAGATCTCGGAAGCTAAGCAGGGTTGGTCCTGGGTAGTTCTTGGGTAGGAGACTGCCTGGGAATACCAGGTACTGTAGGCTTGGGAGAAGGACCAGGTAACCCACTCCCAAAAATCAATCTGCCATTGAAAACCCTATGAATACCAGAGAAGCCCTGACAATAGTGTTTTGCCTGTTGTGCATAGGATCGCTGTGAGTCAGACACTGACTTGAAGGCAACTAACAACAACAACAACAACATGTCTTTTAGTAATAGCAACAGTGGCCCTCAGCTTGTGTTGGAGGACTGAATGTTAAGGAGAAAGGCCTTGAATTGGGGATTAGTTGACCTGGCTCCTAGTCCTGACCTTGCCACTAACTACCTATGAGGCCTTGGGTGCTTTACGTAAACTATCTGGTTATCAACTTCTCCATTTATTATGTAAGAGAGTTATTAACTTTTTGAATATGAGATCCTTTTATTACAACTTTCAGTAGGTGTTTGACCAGATTTTTGCCAAAGAGACAAAATTTGCAAAGGAAAATATTCATTGTACTTATGAGTAGAGCCTTGCACTGTGGCTCAATTACTGAATTGCAGAGTTCTATGCTTTCAACCACTGGTGAAAAAGAAATCTGTTCTTCTTTAGAGGTGAATCTTTGTGAAAGCGGTCAATCCTATTTTCTATTTTTAAAATTGGCTCCTGCACACATTTCAGATAGCTTTGATCCTATTAATAACCTGGGTCAGAAAGTCCTTTCGGCTTTAAGTGGAATATTGATTTGACCTACCATGCATGCCATGCTTGTCAGGTGCCATTGAGTCAGATCTGACTCATAATAACCTCATGTACAACAGAACGAAACATTCCCCACCACTGTGCCATATACACTATACTTTTTGTGTTTAATCCCATTATTGCAGACACTGTGCCAACCCATCTAGTGGATGGTCTTCCTGTTTTTCACTGACCTGCCACTCTCCCAAACATGATGTCCTTCTCCAGGAATTGGTCCCTCCTGACTGCATGCCCAAAATACGTAAGATGCAGTCTGGCCATCCTTGCTTCCAAGGAGCACTCTGGTTGCACTTCTTCTAGGACAGATCTCTTGGTTCTTTTGGCAGTCCATGCTATATTCAATATTCATCTCCAGCACCATAATTCAAAGGCATCAGTTCTCCTCCTGGCTCCCTTATTCAATGTCCAGCTTTCACAAGCATAGGATGCACCTGTATCATTCTATGCTAGACAGCAAATTTCTGATCCTGCAACATGGTGATGACAGTAGGCTTATTACCACTAATGAACCCAAGCAGTAAAATTTGAATTGTTTTCCTACTTACTTGACAGCAATTCAGGTTTAAAAATATAACATCTCTAAACATACCCTTCCCACTACCAAAAATCAATCCGTCATTGAAAACCCTATGAATGACAGAGAAGCACTGACAATAGTGTTTCACCTACTGTACACAGGGTCTCTATGAGTCGAATACTGACTCAACGACACCTAACAACAACAACAACAACAACAAGCATAAGCTCTAGACCTTTTGCTTTTTCATGAGGAATCTAGGCAAAGGAGCCTATTAGGGAACAGATTTTGCATTTGCTTTCCAGAAAAGAATAGAAGATATTTTCTGCTCTAGCTTGACCTCCTCCCAGAACGAGACATCAGTACCAATGCTCCCCACAGGCAGAAGATCATCAGCTTCCAATGACTACTGCAGTGTCTGCCACTGTGCTCATTAGCTAACAAAACTAATTTTGGTGCAGCCATTGAGAAGACATAATGCGGGGCCCTGAAACATAATAGCGGATCCTACACCCAAATGCCTTTCATTTCCAGAGCAGCTGCTGCCCTCAGCTATCTCAGAGATGCATGAATTTGGAAAGTGGATTTTTTTATATAACATATTGAAATTTCCTCTCAACAAAAACAACTTATAAATACCATGCTTCATATCCCCACTGGAAGGACATACAGTCATCAAACTTACATCTGAATAACGCTGCTTGTACTGAGCCATTCAGTCCTGCACTCCGTCCCCATTTGACCCATGGTGGTTGGCTGGTCAGCATGTCCTGTGATCAGACAACTAGCCTCTTCTCTGGGAGTTGATTCAGATGCAATGTCTTCCGCTGTCCGTAGCAACTGACTAGCTGTATACATGCACCTTAGAGATAATAATTAGGAGTGAAATATATACTCACGTGTATATACCAACCCCTACATGTCTGCCAGCTTGTAATGCAGTGGGGGCTGATGTGTTGCTGTGATGCTGAAAGATATATCACCAGTATCTCAGATACCAGCAGGGCCACCCATGGTGGACAGGTTTCAGCTGAGCTTCCAGACTAAGATAGGCTAAGCAGAAGGCCCCTGCAGCCCACTCCTGAAACAATCAGCCATTGAAAACCCTATGAATAGTAGACAAGCACTGCCAAATAGAGTGCCAGAAAATGAGCCCCCCAGGCTGGAAGACATTCAAGAAATGACTAGGGAAGAGTTGCCTCCTCAAAGCAGAGTTGACCTTAATGACAGGAGTAGAGACCTGGGACCTCCTTTTGCTGATTTGGCACTACTCAAAATGAGGAGAAACACTGTGGCTGCAACAATGGGCTCAAACCTAAAAAGACTATGCACAGGGCACAGTGCTGGGGAATATTTTGTTCTACTGTACATAGGGTCACTATGACTTGGACTCAACTTGACAGCACCTAACAGAATATATACCTTGCTGTTCCAGAGAGTTGCTTGTGGCCGTACTACTGTGGCATCCGATCCCATCAGATCTCAGAAGCTAAGCAGGGTCGGGCCTGGTTGGTACTTCAATACGAGACCGCCTGGGAACACCAGGTGCTGTAGGCTTGGGAGAAGGACCCAGCAACCCACTCCCAAAAAACAATCAGCCATTGAAAACCCTACGAATAGCAGGGAAGCACTGACAATAGTGTTTCACTTGTTGTAAGTAGGGTCACTATGAGTCAGAAATCGACTTGAAGGCACCTAACCACAACATTGTTAAGACATTGTAGCAATGTGCAGGTTCCTGGAGGCATTCTGATTCCAAGAACGTTTCAATTGAGATTTAAGAAGAGTGCGTCAGCCAGGCGTGGTGGCCCACACCAGTAATCCCCACACTCAGGATGCTGAGGCAGGAAGAGCGTGAGTTAGAAGCCAGTCTGACTACATACTGAGACCCTACCTCAAAAAGAATTAATTAATATAGAAAGGGCAGTACAATACTCCACAATGAGGGAGCAACGTTGACTTAACCTCTCAATCATCCAATGCTGAGAACGCAAAGATGCCTGCCTGCTTGATACAGAGAAACTCTGGTTTGTTTTTACTAATAATAAATAATAACTACAAAATTGAGCTCAGCTAAGCAGGAAATCTTAGCATTACTATACGTGCCCCTGACTCCTTCTGCCCTCCTGTTGTTGTTGTTAGGTGCCGTCAAGTCGGTATCCGACTCATAGCCGGACCCTCATAGGGTTTTCAATGGCTGACTGTTTTGGTATTGCCTTGGGAATGGATTGCCAGACCCTTCTCCCATTTTTGGGGTGCTGGGAATTGAATTCAGGTCCTCAGAGACTGCAGTGCAGTGCTCTACCAACTGAGCTAAATCCCAGCCTGCCCTCCTGTAGGGAAGATCAAAGCACTTGGGCTTGCTTGTCCCAGCTCTGTCCCACTTCTCTCCGGAGCCTCTGCTAGGAAGGAGGAGTCCCAAACCCCTCAGCTAGAACGCCATGCCTCAGCTCTGCGCTCTCTCCAAAGCCTTTCTTGCAAGCCCATTTGATGCCACTCTTCCTAAACATTACCCCCATCTCCCCCCATGTCCCTTTCTCAATCTGCCTAACGATTACCAACGTGAAGACATCGTACAGTCAGGTACTATGACAGGTAGCAATGATCAAATTTACTGTAGAAATTCCAAAAAGGGGGATTAAAAAAAAAAATCAATGAAGGTTGGAATCATCTTGGAAGACTTAAAGAAAAATTTATCTAGATTAGAATCTGACATAGAAATAACACTTAAGAACAATTAAACTGGTTAAAATAATGTGAGTAAGGGTGAATTTTACTGGAGTACAGAATCATTTTATATTGGGTGGTAGAGAAGAATTACACAGTTAGCGACTTAAGCTTCTGCCCACATTTGCCTGAGAAATGAGGAGCCATGACACATAGTGCGGTTAGGTTCTGTTGAGTCATGTCTGACTCATAGCGACCTCCATAAGGCTGTCAATGGCTGACTGAGGATTGTTTCAAGAGTGGACTGCCAAGTCCTCCCATTTTTGTAATGCTGGGGATCAAACCGGGGTCATTAGAGTGCAGAGCAGCGCTCTACCAATTGAGCTAAACCTCAGCCTATCATATATATATATATATATATATATATATATATATATATATATATATGCACACACACGTATACACATGTACACACACATATATAATATATATACACAATACACACATATACATAGACATATATGCACACACACACACACACACACACACACACACACACACACACACACCATGGCTGGGGTTGAGCTCAGTTGGTTGAGCGCTGCTCTGCACTCTGAGGACCCGGACTCGATCCCCAGCACTGCATAAAAGGGAGAAGGATTGGCAATTCACACCCAAAGCAATCCCAGAATAAAACAGTCATCCACTGGAAACTCTTTGAGAGTCACTATGAGTTGGCCCAGACTCGACGGCACCTAACAACAATACATGTACCAGTTACGTGGTGATATATACTATCTCTATACCTAATGGTGGGCTGGGATCTAGCTCAGTTGGTAGAGCGCTGTGCTGCAGTCTCTGAGGTCCCGAATTCAATTCCCAGCACCGCAAAAAATGGGAGAAGGACCTGGCATGTTGGGAGCCATAGGCCCAACATGAGCTAAGGCAATGCCTGCATAAATGGCTACGTGACGGATGTGACCATAGCAGGAAGCTCTGCTACCTGTGGAATGAGGAAACAACACATCAGAGGCCCTGCTGAACCTTGTTGTCTCTTTAGCTACTATATTGACATGAGTATAGATCTGAACTTTGTTCCTTGATTGTATCTTTAGGATGAATCTGTTACTGGAAAGCTAACTGAGTTGATTGTAAACTTTATGACTGTTACAAAGTCCATTGCACTGCAGTTACCTTTGTGAGCTATTTTTAGTATCTCCTTGAGTTGCTATATAAGCATGAGTATAGAGAATAAAGTTAAGCTCAAGACCATCAGTCTTGGCCGCTCCATCTCCTTCATCCTCTGCTCTCCCCTTCTCCCGCCTGGGCCCCGACACTGGCAATCCACTCCCAGGGCAATCCTGAAACAGCCATTGGAAACCCTATGAGGGTCGCTATGAATCGGATACAGACTCGACGGCACCTAACAACAACAACAACAACATACCTAATGAGTCAATTAATTTGAGTTCACCTGAAATCCATAAAAAACTAGATTTACTGCCAATATGCATGCAAAATGTTGCTTCTGCAGCACAGACATGTCTATTTTTTTTTAATACTAAGCAATTTAGTCAAAATGTTGAAAGTGGCCAGTTTAATAGATACAGATACTCGCAATTCTCTCTCTCTCGTCCTCCTTCTCTAAATAAAAGGCTTAGTGTACTTTTGATGTTCCAGCAGTGCAGCAATGTCAAGCAAGCACCCAGCATATACAGACTTTGAGCACGGCCTTCGACAAGCCAAACAGATTTTTAACTTATTTTACCTTTATTTTGGTGAGAATATCATGGCCAGTTTAACAATTACGTTTGTTTTTGTAACAACTTGAAATTGGATTTTTTTGTTCATTTCTAACTTTTATCAATTTATGAAGTATTTAATTCAGACCAAATTTGCCATTTGTTAAAGTATATAATTTGGTGATTTTTGTATGTCGATGACACAACCGCCATCGCCACAATCATTGTATGAAACACATCTATTGGCAATAAAAGCTGCCTTGTTCTATCTTTTTCTTCCCCCACCCCCCAAGCTCCAGGTACCCACTGACCTTTTTCACCACTGTAGTTTACACACGTGGAACTGTGTGACACATGGAACTTTGTGACTGGATTCCTTCACCAAAGCTTTTGATGTTTCTTCGTGTTATTGTGTGTATCAGTACTTTATTCCTTTTTTATTGCCAAGTAATATGCAAATGTGAAAAATAAGACTAAAGAAACACGTAAACATCCTTTATGATGACAGTCAGCATTTTAGAGGAGTTGCACTAAGGAACCTAAAAGCGTTCAGTCCTAGTCCTACTTGCAACCACATCATTGACAGAGAGATGAGCTCATCGCTGTAGCCAGGAAATAACCAGAGAGGTGAACCCGGCCGGAACAAATCCTCCTTACCTTGTACTGTCCCCTGCCATAGACATGTCTGCTTCTTGGTAGCTAATTAATTTGAAAAAGTCTCCAGTGCATTTAGCCTGCTTATGTTTTACTTCTGAAGTAGTCAAAGAGCTTTTAAGACATGCTTTCCTTAAGCTGATTGAAAATGCTCTTTCTGGAAATAACAACGTAAACTCATTTGCCTTCTTCGTTGTTTACCCTGCTATTCATGTTAATTAGCAGAGGCATCTGTGCTTACCTATATTGCATTTTTTATAGAATAAACTCTTTTGCTGCTCGTGGCTTAACTTGCCATGAAAGTGTACGCCTGAACGTCACAGAGGATGAAATTGTTAGTCAAGCACCACAAATTCATTAAAGCAGAAACAGAAAATAGAAGTTATTACCATGAGAAAAATAGGCATGTTCAAGGGTTTGGGAGTGTTTCAGTGGCCGTTCTTTGAGTTTAGAAGTTTTAAGTTTCAAATCTTATTCCATACTGGAGAACATAAAGAAAATATATGCAAATATAGCAAAAGAAGACAGAAAATGTGAAAGGGAGAGAGAGGGAGAGAGAGAAGAAGGAGAAGGAGAAGGAGAAGGAGAAGAAGAAGAAGAAGAGGAGGAGGAGGAGGAGGAGGAGGAAGAGGAGGAAAAATAGGAGGAAAAAGGAGGAGAAGGAGGAAGAGGAGGAGGAAGAGGAAGAACAGGAGGAGGAGGAGGAGGGGGAAGAGGAGAAAAGAAAGAAAAGGAGGAAAGAAAGAAAAGAGACAAAACAAAAATAGAACAACAGATCTAATTTCAAAGGTATTAATTCCTATTATCAAATGTTAATGAACTAAACATTCAAGAGTCAGAGGTAGCTGGACGCCCTGGCATATGTCTGTAATCTCAGTGACCCAGGAGGCTAAGGCAGGAGGACAATGAGTTTGAGGTTAGAGGCAACCTGTGCAACTTAGCTCAAGACCCCATCTCAAAATAAACAATTAAAAAGGGCCAGGGGTGCAGCTCAGTGATACAGCTATTGCCTAGCAAGTGTAGGGTGCTGGGTCCACTCCTCCAGTGCTGGGGGGAGAAAGGCCGAGAGAGAGTAGTTGGAGTAGTTAGGAGTGAAAAACTCCATTATGCTATCTACAAGAGCTGGACTTTAAAGATATACACAGAGTGAGAGTAAATGGTCAGAAGAGAAGTATGTCTTAAAAATGTGAGCGTAAGAAGAAACTACATTAGTATCTTGGGAGACGGACCCAGCAACCCACTCTGAAAAACCAATCCGCCATTGGAAACCCTATGAACAGCAGAGAAGCACTGACAATAGTGTTTCACCTGTTGTACACAGGGTCGCTATGAGTTGGACACCAACTGAATGCCACCTAACAACAACAATATTTCCCTCTGTAATCATAGAATACACATATTTTCAATTATGTGTGGTATATTTACTAAGCTAGACAACATGCACATGCTATAATTAAAAATCAAGCAGAGCATTGATTTATCCAAAGGCAGAATTAAGTAGAAGTACTTTCCCTATCTCTCTCTTTCTCCAAATACCAGTAGCTAATGAGGATATGTGGCTGGAACTTTCCTATAATGCTTGTGGGAATGTAAAATGTATAATCATTCTGGAGCATGTAAAATTATAAATGTTCGAACTTGGCACTAAAGATACATAAGGATAAAGCATATAGGTCCCTTAAGAACCAGCCATGCCACTTCTAAGTCTTTACTCAAATAATGGAATATTTTCACATGAAGACTTATCCATGATTTTTCTGTAATAGCTATCTATACTCATGTTATTGTTGTTATTAAATGCCGTTAAGTCAGGTCTGATTCAAAATGACCCTATGTATAATAGAATGAAACCCTCGCCACCACAGTGCCATGTACGTGATCTTTGTTATGTTTAAAGCAATTGTTGCAGACACTGTGTTAATCCATCTAATTGCCAGTCTTCATTTTTTCCACTGACGCACCCACTCTCCCAAACATGTTCTTCTCCAGGGATTGGTTCCTCCTGACAACATGTCCAAAATATGTAAGACTCAGCCTAGGTGTTCTTGCTTCCCAGAAACACTCTGGTTACACCACTTCTAGGACAGATCTTTGGTTCTTTTGGCAGTCCATGGTAGGTTCAATACTCATCTCCAGCACCACAACTCAAAAGCATCAATTCTTCTCCTGCCTAACTGATTTGCTGTCCAGCTTTCACAAGCTTTATTCATAATACCTCCCAAATGGAAGTAATTTAAATACCCCACAATTAATGAGTAGATAAACAAAAGTAAATACTACTCAGCAAAGAAGAGGAAAGAAAGTGAAAACAGCCAGATACAGGAGTATATATAGTACATGATTCCATTTATATAATATTCTAAAAATTTTAAGACTAATTTATAGTAACAAAAGGCAATTCAGTGGTTGCCTGGGGATGGTATGGAACAGAAAGTGATAGCCACAAAAAGCCACGAGGACTATATGTATGGTGGATATGTATGTTGACGGTGGCGGTGACATCATGGTGCATAAACGCACCAAAACGGATCTGATCGTACAATTTCAATGAACACAGTGCGTTGTAGGGAAATTATAGCTCCATAAAGTCGCATTTACAGTGACAAGATGGCTAGCTGAATGAGCACTGAGACTTCCTGCATGTTTTAAAAAAATAGCAATATCCAGAAACAGAAAAGAGGTGTCTTTGTACATTGTTGTTGTTAGGTGCCATCAAGCCAAGTCCAACTCATAGCAACCCACACGGGGTTTTCTTTCTTTTTTTTTTTTTTTTTTTTTTTGCGGTACTGGGAGTTGAACCCAGGGCCTCGCGCCTGCATGCTCTGCAAGTGCTGGACCACTGAGCTGCACCTCCAGCGCATTTTTTTTTAACTTTTTGAGACAGGGTCTTGCTAAATTACGCAGACTACCTCTGGTCTCGAACTTGCGATCCTCCTGCCTCCACCTCCCGAGCTGCTGGGATTACAGGTGTGCGCCTCCGGGCCCGGCCCTCACAGGGTTTTCAATGGCTGATTATTTTGGGATTGCCTTGGGAGTGGATTGCCACATCCTTCTCCCACTTTTGTGGTGCTGGGAATCGAACCCAGGACCTCAGAGACTGCAGCACAGCACTCTACCAACTGAGCTAAATCCCAGCCTTTGTACATTAGAAACAAATAAAAGGAAAGAGAATCAGGTGGGAACCCCTAATAATAACCAAAGGATCAGGGCAAAGGTTCAAAGTCAGAGGGAGGCTGCACTGCATAACCCCAGCCATGTAGCTTCAGGGCAGGTGAATCAATGTCTGTGTGGATTGAGGCAGGATAGAAAGAGGGGAAATTTAGGGGGCATCGGAGGGGAAGAGCTTCCACCCCGGGATCTGGTTTAAGTCTCGCCAGCCAAAAATTAAGTTCTCTGTCAGGTCCACTGAGAAAACTGAGGCTCGAAGACACATTATCTTGAGGACTACTTTAAATGCAAATGTTGCAGTAGCTGTACTTAGAGTACAACGAATGAGACCTTTGATCTAACCCTGCTCACCCTCCCTCCGTAACCCTGTGCTTCTCTAAGAGCCTTACAGACAAGACCAGGGACCATTTTTGCCACCAGCGATGCCCTATGGCTTCCTTCGGCCATTTTTGACCTATGCATCCTGACAGCACCTCTTGCTTCTCTGTTAGCCTGACCAACGCGCCTCCTCAGCCTCCCCACGGCCTCACTCTGCTCGAGAGCAGCCGCTTAGATTCAAGCGTACCCCCAGCTTCTGTCTTATCAGCGCCCCCTTCTCTGGTTTCCAATCCTAAAATTCACTCACAGGACAGGAAGTTCTTTGAGTAAAAGCAGGGGAGAAGAACGAGCTTGTTCTTTCTGAGGACTCGATTGAGCTGTAGGTCACATCCTTTGTGGAGCCAGGTGACTTTCAAGGGCACACCGTCACAGATCCGTCCATCCTGAAGACCCCTAAGTGCCCCACTCTCTTTATGGGATGCACACACCATGTTGGACCCTTTCTCTAACCAACTCTGCCCTCTGCTTCACTCTCTGCCTCCTGCAATTCTTTCTGGCTCCTGAGACAAGGACCCCATATGCCCCCGAGTGGGGGTCTTGAGAAGGGGACTCCTCAGGGCGGGCTGTAACGCTGGGGGGAGGCACCCCTCCCTGCCAACACGGCTCATGTGGTCTCAGGGTGACCTGTGGAATCACGAGAGGCAGTGGCTGGCATCCTTTACCTGGGGACAGCCCTATACATGCTCATACATGCACAAAACACCAGCCTCCATGGTACTGCAGAGTGCAGGACTGAAGTGGCGTGAGAAAACAGAAAGGACTCTGAGAGACCCAGGAGTTGGGTGAAATAAAAAATGTATTACTGCAGCAAGGTCAGCTCACAGAAATGGGTCCTCTCAAGACTGACCCCAAATCCCAGCTGTCCTTGGGTTATATAGTACACAGGGTGGGGGTTGCAGCCAAAACCACATGTGCACAGCCTGTGTGATCATCTGTAGATGGGTTAAGCGGGTTACCATGGAGACAGGCAGGTACCATCTACCTGATACAAGAAATCAGGAAGTGGCCATCAGGGTGGAGAGGAGGCAATAGCCTGAGTTTAGCAATTGTAAAAAACCAGAAAGCAGATTGTAGGGTGGAGAGTACACTCAATAGACTGAGCTCAGCAGTTGTAAGAAATCACGATGCGGCCACCAGGGTGGAGAGTAGATAATAGACTGAGTTTAGCGGTTGTAAGAAACCAGGAAGCAGATTACAGGGTGGAGAGTAGACAATAGACTGAGTTTAGCAATTGTAAGAAATCAAGAAGCAGATTGTAGGGTGGAGAGTACACTCAATAGACTGAGCTCAGCAGTTGTAAGAAATCGGGAAGCAGCCATCAGTGTGGAGAGTAGACAATAGACCAAGTTTTGCAATTGTAAGAAATCCGGAGGCAGAGACAGGCAGATAAGAAGCAAGGAGATGGGAGGGGACTTACAGGATGGTATGAGTAAGTTTTAAACAAGGAACATTAAGTTCTAGTGACCACATTTTGGGGCTGGGATTTAGCTCAACTGGTAACGCGCTGCACTGCAGTCTCTGAGGTCCTGAGTTCAATTCCCAGCACAGCAAAAATGGGAGAAGGGCCTGGCAATCCACTCCCAAGGCAATCCCAAAACAGTCAGCCATTGAAAACCCTATGAGGGTCACTATGAGTCAGATACCGACTCGACGGCACCTAACAACAACTACATTGTAAGCACACATGCTAACATCTTAACTTTTCATTTACATTGCTCTGCCACAGGATCAGTACTAGCTGAGTACAATTGGGACTCAGGTCTGTGCTACGGCCGCAGGTGTAGGACCCAGGATTGCTCTACCAGCAAGGAGCTGGAACTCCAGTGTCAGGTGTCCACAGCATATGTGGTTTAAGGCTGTGTCCCAGACAGACTCCATGGCGGCTGTCATAACTCCAGGCGCGCTCCAGTAAGTGAGATCGTAAACCACGATGTCAAAGCAGACAGTAAAAGATTCAACACGCTGAAGAAATACAGCCAAGGAAACAAAGACGAAAACGCTCTCAATAACTCTTTAAAAGGGTTTTTCTAAATGTCCCAGAAAGTTAAAGGAAAAATAGCACCTGTGAAAGATGACGAGACATTTGGCAGACATTCTCATCGATCTACAATATTAGCCACAAATACAAAGAGGCTCTCCAAAGTCATGTACATATATTTTTAAAGTATGGAATGAAAGTACTCAACACTATCTCTAGGGTATGTTCAGTGTGTGTATGAATTAATGATGAGAATGAAATGAGTTCCTTAAAGGGAGCAAGATATGACTCCAAAGGCAGAAGGGAAAGAAAGATGTTTTACAAACTAAATGAAGAAAAGAATCTGTTAAGAAGGAAAGGGGCAGCTGTCAGTTGCTGCTTTCCTGGGCTCCTGTGGCATGAAAACCAAGAGTCCCCTTCCCAAGACCTTCACTGGGGGAGGGGGGGATGTTGGGTCCTTGTCTTGGGAGCCAGAAAGAATTGCAGGAGCCAGAGGGGGAAGCAGAGCGCAGAGTTGGTTAGATAAAGGGTCCAACATGATGCATGCAACCCATAAAGAGAGCGGCTCCCTTAGGGGTCTTCACGATGGACGGATCCGTGAGGGTGTGCCCTTGAAAGTTACCCAGCTGCACAGACCGACCAGAGGAAGCATCACGTGACTTTAACCTTTGTGACCCAGGAGTTTATTGGGCTTGCTTACAAGGGCGTGGGGGACCCCCAAACAGCAGGCATCCCAGGAGGAAGAATCCATCCCAGTGATAGATGGGTTAGCTCAGGCACTAGTAGACAATGTGGAGGAAAAAGGGGTTGAAATTGGCTCCTGCCTTTCTGCCATGAGGAAGCCATGCGTGTCTGAGGACTTGGAAGGGCGTTTTCAAATGGGTCCCACCCCGTACCCAAGCCACTGAGCCATTGACGATACAAAGGCCCTGGTCCCCATCACACACACTATGTGCCCACAGCTGGCTGCCCAGGGCTGATGTCACACTGCATGTGCCTTGTTGTTGTTTTTAGGTGCCGTCGAGTCCGACTTACAGTGACCCTGTGTACAGCAGGTCGAAACACTCCCCGATTCTGTGCCAGGCACACAATCTTATTTATGTTTAAGCCCATTGTTGCAGACACTGTGTCAATCCATCTGGTGGAGGGTTTTCCTTTTTTTCACTGACCTGCCACTCTCCCAAACATGATGTCCTTCTCCGGGATTGATCTCTCCTGACTACATGTCCGAAATACGTAAGACGCAGTTTGGCCATCCTTGCTTCCAAGGAGCACTCTGGTTGCACTTCCTCTAGGACAGATTTGTTGGTTCTTTTGGCAGTCCATGGTATATTCAACAGACATCTCCAGCACCACAATTCAAAAGCGTCAATTCTTTTTCTGTCTCTCTTGTTGCCTTAGTTTGCATAAAACTAGGATGAAACCCATGCTGCCCCCTTTTCCTTTCTTTCCTTTCCTCTTCCTTTGTCCTTCGCCCTCCTCCCCTTTCTCCTGGGCCTGACATCTTTCCTATCTAAGGTACCTTTCTTCTCTACAAATCTGCTTACTTCTCCTGTTCTCTGGCTTTTTTATCTTCTCCTGGGAACAGAACCTGCCTTACGCCCAGCCACCCAGGGTGCACAAAGTCCTCCCAATTTCCTTTCCAGGTTTACCGAATCTTCTCCAGGTGCCTCAGTCCTCCCTGTAATTATCCTTTAAGGTATACTGTCTTCAATAAACCTATTCTATGCTCTCTAGTATAACTTTTGTGTCAGGTATAAATTATTTAAACACTGGATACAAGACCAGGGTGGTGCCGCTAGATTCCCGGATGAATGCTCCAGATCCGCCTCTCTCTGCTCCCCGTGAATCTCCAGAGCCCCCTCCAGATGTCCCAAGGGAGGCTTCTCCACCAAGAATCCTACCCTGCACAAATTGTCCACCTCTTATGTAACTTGGCATCACACGCAGCTGGAGTAGGAGGGGGTGGTGACTGACAGCTCAGAAGAGGGTCTAGTGGGGGACTCTTGAGGGTCTGGTGACCCCCCTTCCTCTCCCTCCAAGAGTGGGTGTTAACAGCTCTATTTCCATCTTTATAGGCCAACCGTGTTCTACCTACTGTGTTACCCTGACTGCAGGGCGTGGTCCTTGAGGTCATTCAGGTGCTCTGGACCTAGCTGGCGATCATCATCGCCAGCTGAACCTGCGACACTACAGCTCAGAACTGGGATGTGGGCTTTCTTTGACTACCCTAAGAGGTCTTGAGTTCAATTCCCAGCACCACAAAAACGGGAGAAGGATGTGGCAATCCATTCCCAAGGCAATCCCGAAATAGTCAACCACTGAAAACCCTGTGAGGGTCACTATGAGTTGGACACAACTTGACGGCACCTAACAACTACAACAACAACAACAACAACAACTCCCCTAAGGAACATGATCTATTAATACATCCTTTTTGTTCTTAGGTGCTGTTGGGTCGGTATCCAACTCATAGCAGCCCTGTGTACAATAGGCGAAGCACTACTGTCAGTGCTTCTCTGCTATTCATAGGGTTTTCAATGGTGGATTGATTTTTGGGAGTGGGTTCCCAGGTCCTTCTCCCAAGCCTACAGCACCTAGTGTTCCCAGGCGGTCTCCCATCCAGGTACTAACCAGGCCCAACCCTGCTTAGTTTCTGAGATCTGACGGGATCGGACATCACAGTGGTATGGCTGCAGGCAATACATCCTTACTACCACCTACATGGGAGGGGACCGAGCAACCCACCCCCTCATAAACAATCAGCCATTGAAAACCCTATAAATAGCAAAGAAGCACTGACAACAGTGTTTCATCTGTTGTAGGTAGGGTCGCTATGAGTCAGATACCGACTCAACGGCACCTAACAACAACGACAGTCATCTACGTGATAAGTCCCCTGCTTCTATGTATATAAATCCCTGTGTGTGTATATTTACGTCTGATATATTTACACACATCTGGCTTTGCTCTAACTGCTCGTGGAAAGCAGACTGTGCCTTGATCTGCATTACTCCAGATCCTATAAATCAACAGCTTTCAGGCCGTGTCTTGCCCCGAGTGACTCCATTTTATAGCACGGCCGTCTGCTCCACTTTGAGTCAAATACCCAGGCTCACGACACTCCATCTCGCTGGCGCACGTTAACCGCCACCATCAGTCCAGCCTAAACCACGCAGCGCGGACGATGACAACTTATTCATGCGAATAAAATATTTCCACCTAGAACTTATTGAACCAGGGACCCATGAGCACATGGGCGTGTCAAAAATACATCAGAAGAGCCAGTCTGTGAGCACCCCAGACCCCCGAGACCCCACAGAGGAAAGGAGACTTCACACTGGGACAGGCGGCACCCCCCACCCCCGCCACGCTTACCTTGGATGGGCAGGCCTCGAACTCTCGAACTCTCCCCATCTTCCGTGAGGCTTCAGCTCAGCTTGATGTCATCGCTCGACGCAGCCCACTGGACTTGCTGTCCACTGGAATTGCTGTCCGTCTGTCCGGACTCTGTGGTTCACTTTGACCTGAGCCTCACCCTGAGCTGCACCTGCCCCTGAACCAGCCCCTCGGCCCCTCAGCTCCTCGCCCTGAGACCAGCTCTGCACCTCCAAGGTCTCTGGGACTGGGGGTTAAAACCTCGCTGCCCACCTGCTGGGCCCCCTAACTTCCATGGCGGCTCCCGGCTGCTGCCTTCCGGAGGCCCTCTGAACCCCGCAGCCTCTTTCACTCTTTCCTGGCTGTTTGTTTGTTTGCGGTACTGGGGGTTGAACCCAGGGCCTCGCGCCTGCAGGCTCTGCAAGTGCTGGACCACTGAGCTGCGCCCTCAGCCCATTTTTTTTACCTTTTTGCGACAAGGTCTCACTAAATTACGCAGACTGCCTCTGGTCTCGAACTTGTGATCCTCCTGCCTCCGCCTCCTGAGTCACTGGGATGACAGGCATGTGCCACTGCGCCCAGCTCTTTTGTGGCTATTTTGTAATGACATACACATATAATCAGGTGAGGCCATGAAGATCGGAACAAAACAACCTGTGATTACCGACTGCTGATGACCAGTGACTATCAGGAGAAATTGAGAACACTTGGCAAATGAACGCCAAAGAAACTAGGGAAGCTTGGGGATTGTTATTTGATAAATTCTGGCCTTGTGGAAAGACACAGACGTGTTTGTCTGTGTTTCTGACAGGGTGAGCCCAGCACAGTGCTGGATACTGTATCTGACCATCAAACTGCAAGGTCAAATTAAGTATCTCAGAGATGTTTCGAATGTGACATCTTCAAAACTGACCACTTAGGTCCTCCTGCCAGCAACTGGCTCCGCAAGCCCTCTGGTCTTTCTTCATCTTGGTGTACGACACCACTGCTTAGGAGGTCTGTGAGCCCCCGAGGTGGATATACATCCTCCTTGGGTTTTCAGTTTCACCCCATCCATCACTACGCGATTGGAAACTATCTGCAAAATCTGGATATTTTTATCTGCCCCCACTGTGAGGTCAGGGATCAGCCTCTGTCATCTCTTGCCTTGACTCTTAACAGTGGCCTCTTCATTATTCTTTTAGCTTCTACTTTTGCATTTTCTGTAATGCTTAATATGGGAGAAGGACGTGGCAATCCACTCCTGAAACAGTCATCGAAAATCCTGAGTTAAACCTGACTCGATAGCACCTAACAACCACCACAACCACAACAACATAATGCTTAATGGGGTTGGGGATTAGCTCAGCTGGTAGAGAACTTGCTCTGTGCTCTCTGAGGCCATAGGTTTGATCCCCAGCACCACAAAAATGGCAGAAGGACCTGGCAGCCCACTCCTGAAACAATCAGCCATCGAAAACCCTACGAACAGCAGAGAAGCACTGACATAGTGCCGGGCATGGCACAGCGTCAGGGAGTCTTTCATTCTGTTATACACTGGGTCACTAGGAGTCGGACCCAACTCCACGGCATGTAACACCAAACAACATAACCCTTAACACAGCAGATAGAGAAGTCCTTTAAGAACACTGGCCAGATCTCAGTCCGCTCAGGCTTAGTCTCCCAGTGTGCAACCATTTCCCTTAGAACCAAGTCCAGCGTCTTTACCTTAGGTGCTGTGTTCTGCTGGAGGCCCCCTCGCCCCACGCCTTCCAGCTCCTCCTGCCTCCCTCCCCTTCCTCACTGGGCTCCGGGGATGCTTGCATTTCCCTCGCTCCTTCACCCAAGAAAGCTGTTTTTAAATTGCGCACTGTGCTTCCAGGGCAGGGAGGCTTCCTCTACCCTTCACTCATTAGATCCGGCTGATTCTTCCAAGCTCCACCTCCTTTCACGCCACAGGGAGCGCTTCTCTCACTGTTTAAGGGAGGCCTCCCTTGTTAGTTTCCGCCTCACCCACTACTTTTTCCACAGAGGACTTGTAATTTGAACTCTTTTCCATGTGATAGCTGTTGGCCCCCCATCTTCCCTGCTGGGCGAGAAGCTAGCGAGGAGGACGGAGTCTCCAACCACCTACAGCTGCATTGGGCGCAGGCAATTGCGCATGTCTGTCAAGTAATGTTGTCGTTAGGTGCCGTGGAGTCAGTATCCGACTCATAGCGACCCTATGTACAGCAGGGGAAACACTATTGTCAGTGCTTCTCTGCTGTTCATAGGGTTTTCAATGGCGGATTGATTTTTGGGAGTGGGTTGCCAGGTCCTTCTCCCAAGCCTACAGCACCTGGTGTTCCCAGGCGGTCTCCCATCCAGGTACTAACCAGGTCTGACCCTGCTTAGCTTCTGAGATCTGATGGGATCGGAGGCCACAGGGCTACGGCTGCAGGCCATCAAGTAATAGCTGTGGGCATTTATGTCATGAAGCTGCAGCTCAGCCGTCCACCTAGCTTGAGGGGTTCCCCGAGCCGGGCCCCCCACTCAGGTGAAGCTGGGTGTTCAGCTTCATCACAGCCAGTGAGAGTGAAGCAACAGGGTTGAGTTTATTAAGTCTATGCTTTGCAACATGTGTGCGCCCTCAGAGAGAGAGAGGGGCATCCGAGACACAGGCTCGGGCTCCCCAGGAAGGGCAGCAGGAGAAGACACGAGCTCCGTCCATGCCTCTGACCTAGGACACCTGACGGCATGGCAGCCTGGGCGCCCAGCTCCGGGGGTTCCATGGAACGTAAGTCTCAGGCGCCCAAGGCCCCTGTCATAGCCTGGGAGATGCCAAGGAGACCCAAAGAGGTTCCATTGTTTAGGTTGAAGGGGAAAGGCAGGCGGGGCTCCCTGGGCTGTCTCAGAGCAGCGCAGAACAGAGGCGAGCTCGAGGTCAGACCCAAAGCCTGCGTGCATTTTTGACCCCCAGGCACGGCTTATGGCTAGTTTATCATTTACCTTATTTCAAATGTCTCCCCCAAACACCGTCTCTATGCAGGCACTCGTGATTGCGTCAAAGTTTCCAACTCTCAGCCTGCTAGACTCAAAGCAGATTTTGGGGTGAAAGCAGTCTCCCTTTCCGTGTCCCCCAAATTTCCCCCTCTCTACCCTGCTTCATTTAGACATGCAGCCGTTGAAGAAGAGCCCCCAATCATAGGATTAATCATGTTTGTATTAATTCTGTCTCTTATGGTTAATGACCTAAATGAGAAGCTAGATTTGCTTGTTCTAACATAATTATGCAAATCAGCTTGAGACAATTAGGTTTTCTCTGAAGCCTTTTTATAGAACAAAAGACTTTGCAAAGGCTGACCTGTACTGAGAGGCGGTTGAAGGTGCCCGCGAGCGTCGGAGCCTCTCCTGTGGAGGATGAGTCACCACCAGGGTTAGAAGGAGCCTCGCTAGCGCTCCACACACATAAAATTATTCCAAGTGAAGCCATTAGGTTGCACTCAAGACGTGAGGGCGACGTTCCAACATGGCCTTTGCACTGTGTAAGAATAGCGGCTTGGGGTCATGCGGGGTAACTGGCAGGACAGCCTTTTGTGCCGCCTCTTTGGGGATTTGGGACAGAGTGGGGTCGTGGGGGTGGGTGTTCTATTACTACCATGGAGAGCAGCATTCAGCTCGGAAGCAATGCATTTGAAAATTCCATTTTTCCCTTGGCAGCTCCCACGTTACAGGGTGTGGGTGGCCGCTGACTTCCCATTTCTGTGCAGTGCCAAGGCCTCAGGGTTTGATGTGATCGACATAGCAGGTAACTGCAGCTGAAGGGTAAGAATTTCAGCTGGGGAGGAAGGAAAGAAGGCGAGAACAGGGGTACCAGCAACCTAGGATTTGTTTTCTTATATATTCATTTTGCTGGCAAATATAGAAATCAAAGCTTACTGACTTGACCAGATGCTTTGTATTTGGGTTTGTTAGTGTAATGGTGGCCATCTAAGATTCTGCCTGCAGCTGTACCACTGTGGTGTCGAATCACATCAGATCTCAGAAACTAAGCAGGGTCGGGCCTGGGTAGTCCCTGGATGGGAGACCACCTGGGAACACCAGGTACTGTAGGCTTGGGAGAAGGACCCAGCAACCCACTCCCAAAAATCAATCCACCATTGAAAACCCTATGAACAGCAGAGAAGCACTGGCAATAGTGTTTTGCCTGTTGTACACAGGGTCACTGTGAGTCGGATACTGCCTCAATGGCACCTAACAATAAGAGCAGTCTAAGATTCTGCTTCAACATCTGAGATCTGTGAGAAGCTGTCACTCTGGTTTACCTGTCCAAGCCTAAGTTCAAGGATGACAAGTCAACATGCCCCAGTGCAGCCGACCTAATCCTCTGACCTTTTATGTGGAGACACTTTTCAGATTGTGACATAGGGCCAATTCATTGCCACGGAAATGTCAGTATTAGGAGCAGAAGGAAAAACTAATTATAGTGAATTGATTGCAGAAATGACCCTAATTTCTTTTTTTCTTCTTCCTATAGCCTCTCTTTATGGAAGTGCCCGCCCAGACTGGCAGAAATGCAGGGCTAAACCTAGCCCCAATTTTTGATCTGCATAATGATAAGTAGGTGGTTCAGCCACTGTATTTTGAGTGATTTGTTTTGTAACAAATACTAGCTGATACATTGTTGCTGTTGTTGATAGGTGCCTTTAAGTTTATGTCCAACTCATAGCGACCTGATGTACAACAGGTGAAACACTATTGGCAGTGCTTCTCTATTATTCATAGGGTTTTCAATGGCTGATTGTTTGTTGGGAGTGGGTTGCCGGGTTCTTCTCCCAAGCCTACAGCATCTGGTGTTCTCAGGTGGTCTCCCATCCAAGGACTAACCAGTCTAACCCTGCTTAGTTTCTGAGATCTGATGGGATTGGACACCACAGTGCTATGGCTGCAGGCAGCTGATACAGTAAGGTAACAATAATAGGGGAGTCAGTCTGTGGAGGAGAAAAGAAATCAAGATCCATCTGATATTTTATTGATGTTCTCAAACCCTCAGGCCAGTAGATACTCTGTGAATTGGAAACCAGGTTTGCCCTTAGGAACCCTTCAAGTGCTCGGGTACCACTGTCAACCTCTCTCTCAGCGACCTCACTACACCCCTCTTCACTGACTTTGTTGATGCAAAAATGCTAGCACAGTTGCAAGGTCGTTTTAACCACAGTGCCTTTGTCCTTCTGTGGTTTAATGGAAGGCCGCTTACCAGGAGACTCTTCCCACTGCACTCTGACTCTTGTGCAGCATTACCTTCCATAACAGTCCTGGAAAGGCTCCTTGGGAGACCCCGCTACTCACTCCAAATCACAGAGGTGACCTCTTCTAAGAAAAGGAAGATGTGAATTACAGCTTATGATTTGTTACAATATTTCCCAAAGCCCATCACTGGTTTTTGGTTTTGTTTTGTTTTGTTTTGTTTTAATTCAAGAAGGCAGGTGCAAAGTCATGAAGATAGTCAAAGGTCATAAAGAAACGTTACTGCCTTCAAGTTCCTTGAAGCTGGACTTTTAACAACATGGCAGAGCAGGGGCTGCTGGGAGAAAACAGCATCTGCCAGACCACCCGGCACCCAATAAAAAGGAGCCTTGCAACAGGGGGAAAAATGCTCTTCAGGAGCCACTTCAAGTAAGCTACAAGTAATCATTGGGTGTTTGTGTTAAGTTTTAAAAAGTCTTAAAAGTTTGCAAATCCGTCTAAGGGAAACACATCCAGGAGGGCACTGGAGAGAGAAGACGCTCCACCGGGCACGTTTTATACCACGTGTTCAAGGTCATCCGGAAACGACAGGGGTTCTCCAATACCCCACAGATCCGCTAGGGGAGACCCAGACCGCAGACCACGGGCCCCATCCACGTGGGCAACAAAGCCTCTCCCACCGCATCTGCAGACATTGGCCACAGAAAAGCCACATGTGTCAGAAATCCCATTCTTCCTGCAGGTGGGCAGCTGTCTGCACGTGACTAATACAATACAGGAAATGGTACAGCATTCTTATATCAACGTCACCACGGAAGGGTTAGACAGGCTGCTGGTGTTGGGTGCCATCAAGTCAGGTCTGACTCATAGCGACCCTCATAGGGTTTTCGATGGCTGATTGTTTCGGGATTATTTTCAGAGTGGATTGCTACGTCCTACTCCCGTGTTAGATGGGTTAGCTAGGAATGAACAGGCCTTCAGGGAGGACGCGATTAAAAATTGCTCCCTCTTGCAGTCATGATGTGTAGGGTGGACCTCTAGGGCATCGAGACAGACGTTGTTCTAATGGACCCCATGCCCAAATCATGATCAATGTCTGCCTGAGTCCTCCAGCTATGAACAAAGGTAGACTGCTCCAAGGTACCCACCGACAGCAACAACAACAACAACAACAACAACAACAACAGTGTACCAGCTAGTGTTTGCTACAAAACAAAGCACTCCAAAATAACGAGCTCATTATTTTGAAATATGCCAGATAAATTCATTAAGCCATTTTAGGAAATACAGACCCCAGGCTTCATATCCCCTAAGCCACAGAAGATTAATGAACATCAAGAAGCTTCCTGCCTCTGTTGGTTCAAGAGAGACAGAGCTTGAGAGCCCATGCCCAGAGTTTACACCACATGAGGTGCCCAAACCTCACATCATACTGGTCACCCTGGGTCATCTCATAATGGACGGGCTAATGATTGCTCTGATTTAAACAAAACTAGAGGGAGGGTAGGGCTGGGGTTTAGCTCAGTTGGTAAGAGCGCTGCTCTGCAGTCTCTGAGGTCCCAGGTTCAATTCCCAGCACCACAAAAATGGGAGAAGGACGTGGTGATCCACTCCCAAGGCAATTCCGAAACAGTCAGCCATTGAAAACCCTATGAGGGTTTCTATGAGTCGGACACGACTCCCTGGCACCTAACAACAATAGTCTGGGCTACATTTTCCGTATCACGTCTGCACTCTTTCAAACAGTGAACTTAGGAACTAAAGTATTGCTGTAGCTCCCCATTAAAACCAGTTCCCCAACCCTGTTCTTGTGCAAATGTCACGTTCAGAACTTCCGTTTTAAAGATATCAAAATGGTCCAAACCATGCCCATCCCATTTACAGGGCATGAAAATGTCCAGGATCCATTGGGTTCACACCACACGTGTTCATTAGAACCGAGAAAGCAGAGAAAACGGAATTTTAAAAATGCAGAACTATGTATGTGTGTTGAGAATTGGGAAGGAGGACAAAAGGAGGAAAGCTGCGTATAGGCTAAAGAGTTGGAGGGAATGTGGGGGGTTTTGCTATATAGAAGGATGTGGCCAGCTGGGAGGACCAGAGGCTTGTGGAGCAGATGGGTCAGGAATGGTTCAGGGGTGGGGGGGGGCAAACATGTTTTGAAAAGTGTAGCTGTGTTGTGTGAATTAGATATTCTTTCATTGTCTTTGAGAGACTGAAGGAGTCTCCAGTGGAATTTCTTTTTACTTTGGTTATGATATGCTTTTGTGGAAATGACTGTCCAAAGAGGCTGGGAGATCTGGTGTCACCAAAGCAAATGGCCCTTGCTGTTGAGAGGCCAGAGACCCTGTCTCAAAATAAAAAGATGGTCCGGGTGCAGTGGCACATGCCTGAAATCCCAGCAGCCAGGAGGCAGAGGCAGGAGGATCTCAAGCTTGAGACCAGAGGCAGTCTGCGTAAGTTAGCAAGACCCTGTCTCAAAAAATAAAAAAATGTGCTGGGGGTGCAGCTCAGTGGTCCAGCACTTGCAGAGCATGCAGGCACGAGACCCTGGGTTCAACCCCCAGTAGTGCAAAATAAATAAATAAATAAATAAATAAATAAATAAATAAATATAAAGATGGTAAGGGTGCAGTGGGGCTGGGATTTAGCTCAGTTGGTAGAGCACTGCTCTGCAGTCTCTGAGGTCCCGAGTTCGATTCCCAGCACCACAAACATGGGAGAAGCACGTGGCAACCCACTCCCAAGGCAATCCTGAAACAGTCAGCCATTGAAAACCCTATGAGGGTCACTGTGAGTCAGACACAACTCGACGGCACCTAACAACAACAACAACAAGGGTGCAGTTGTCCAGTAGTAAAGTGTTTGCCTATCAGGAGCAAAGCCCTGGGTTCAATTCCCAGAACCACACACACACACATGCATAGCAAGGAAAGTTTTGGCAGTTCAAGGTCTACAACTATCGACCCTCATCAAGTCCACACTTAGATTTTTTTTAACCCAGAAAAATAACCAGCAACTCCTTGACACTCAAGGCAACAAATTAATTCTGAATCTCAGAGAGATCAACATATGGCAATATTGCCCCCAGAAGCCTTAGTCTCTGTCCCACTTTTGACTTAGGACCCTTAGGCTCTGCCTTCACCTGTGCTCTGCAGGTACTTGCTGACAGAGAATGGCAACGTCTTATCAACATGTGGATGCAAAGGTTCTCTTTTCAGAATAAGCCTTTTATCACTGGGTCTGGGGTAGATATTTCAGGGTTAAAGACATGCAGAGGTCAGAACATAATTTTAAAAAAAGCTAAGGATGATATTATTATAGATGGACTAGAAAATTCATGGAACAGTACTGGCAATGTAAAAAGAAAGTTCACTACAGAAAAAAATTTCTCTCTTAAACAGAACTGGAACCCAAGGATATATAGAAAAATATTACCATAAAAAGACAAGCAGATGGAAGAGAAGTCTTTGGTGGGGGGGCTGGACAGGGGGAGGAAGCGCACAAGAGGGTAAGGGGGAACTTATCTGTGTAATGTACAACAAGATGCATATATGGAAATGTCACAATGAAAAGCAGGTCAGAATGAATCACATTAAGGTGTGCATTAAAAATTTCTAATTAATAAAAAGACACCTGCTATCAGGATGTGTTCCGGTTTGGAAGTCAACTGATAAATATATATTTTTTTTTTCCAGAGGTCAGTTGAGAGGGGATTCTTATACTGGCAAAAGATATTTAGGGAAATTCTCAAGTTCAAGTTTCTTAGTCTCAAATTCTGGTCAAAATGCAGTTGTTGTTAGGTGCCATCAAGTCCAGTCCAACTTATAGCAACCCAACATACAGTGGAATGAAACACTCCCTGATTTTGTGCCAGGCACACAATCTTATTTATGTTTAAGCCCACTGTTGCAGACACTGTCAAGCCAATCCATCTGGTGGAGGGTTTTCATTTTTTTCATTGACCTGCCACTCTCCCAAACGTGATGTCTTTCTCCAGGGATTGGTCCCTCCTGACTACATGTCTGAAATATGTAAGACACAGTCTGGTCATCCTTGCTTCCAAGGAGCACTCTGGTTGCACTTCTTCTAGGATGGATCTGTTGGCTCTTTTGGCAGTCCATGGTATATTCAATAGATGTCTCCAGCTCCATAATTCAAAAGCATCAATTCTTCTCCTGTCTCCCTTAGTCAATGTCCAGCTTGGAAAGTAAAGATGTCACATTGAAGATGAAGGTGCACCTGACTCTTGCCATGGTATTTTCAGTTGCATCATATGGCTGTGAAAGCTGGACATTGAACAAGATGGAGTAGCAGGGTGAATATAACCCTCCAACTCACAGTGATCCTTGTAGGGTTTTCAGTGGCTGATTTTTTCAGGATTGCCTTGGGAGTGGGCTTCCACATCCTTCTCCCATTTTTGTGGTGCTGGGAATCGAACCCGGGACCTCAGACTGCAGAGCAGCGCTCTATCAACTGAGCTAAATCCCAGCCCCCTGAAGAGATATTGGTCAGGATGAAACTGCTACCATAAAATACCTGACACAGGCTACTTACAGAGTAAAGAGAGGTTGACGTTGGCCCCTGGTCCTGGAGATTCAGGTCCAACACTGGGCAGCCCGGCGGGTCTGGGCTTCTGGCCAGGGCGGCGTCTCGAGGCAGAAGCCTTTGTCAGGGCAAGCGCTCACGTCACAAGCCAGGAAGCAGAAGGAGAGAGAGATGACAACAGAGGTAGAGACCGAGGTAGAGATGACAGAGAGAAAGAGAGAAAGCGAGGGGCTGGGGGCCCTGGAGGGCACGCGTCCCGTGACCAGAGCCCCTCCTGCCAGGCCCCGTCTCTTGAAGGAGCACAGCACGTCTAGACACTGACGCCCTAGGCGGAAGCCTCCACCTCTCAGCCTCTGGGGGGCTCTCAGCCCAACCCAGCAAATGGCTATCAAGATTCTAGACTTCGGGTGACTGCGAGGACGGTGGCCTGGGAAGTGAGAAGCAAAGGGGATTCTCCGATGGGCCAAGCTGCTGCCCAGAGACTGTTCTCAGGGGAGCGTGTATGGGAGGACACCCTGGGAAGAGGCTGGTGGCCTCCGGAGATGAGAAGAAGAGGCTAGGAGTGGAGAACAATTTGAGTAGAAAAAGCAGAGCAGCAGAAAGAACCCCACAGAGGCAAAATACTAGAAATCGGAAGGCCCTTTTCAACTTAAATTAAAATAAGGTCAAGTTAGTGGTGATCAGCCTATGCAGGCGAAGAAAATACTCAAGGCCAAAGGATGCCCCCGCCTGCCTGCCAGCTTCTTGTGTGGTGGGGAATTGTGTGTTGCTGTGATGCTGAAAGCTGTGCCACTGGGATCTCAGATACCAGCAGGGCCACCCCTGGTGGACAGGTTTCAGCTGAGCTCCCAGACTGAGACAGACTAGGGAGAAGGACCCGGCAGCGCATTCCTGAAACAATTGTCCATTGAAACCCTATGAACAGCAGAGAAGCACTGTCCAATAGAGTGTCGGAAAATGAGCCCCCCAGTCTGAAAGGCATTCAAGAAATGACTGGGGAAGAGCTGCCTCCTCAAAGTAGAGTTGGCCTTAATGATGGGAATGGAGCAAAGCCCCTGGGACCTCCATGTGGTGATGTGGCACAACTCAAAATGAGAAGAATCATAGTGGCTGCAACATTGGGCTCAAACATCATGTGCATGGCACAGTGTTGGGTAGTGCTTTATTCTGCTGTACTTAAGAGTCACTATGAGTCAGATCCAATTCAATGGCACATAACAAACCAAGAAGGGGCCATGTGAAAGGATGAGCGAGAACTGTGCCTGACGTTCAGACAGGGAGGGGAACAGGATCTCGTCCTATCAGAACAACTTCATAATTTAAAAGGCTTTCCGTGGGGCACTGAGTGCATCACCAATAGGAGCGAAAATTAGCTGTAAAATAGTGTTCTCGCCTTGCCCAAGAAAGCTTCAGGGCAAAACCTGAAGGAATCAAACCACTTCCACACCACCTAGCCATGTGCTCCGATCTTCCTTCTTTCATACACATGGAATGAAGATGGAATCCTTACCTTCATCCCGTATGGTGAATTCTGTTATCCGTGTCATCCCTGGGTGACTCGCTTTTCTTCTCCTGGTGTTTTTCGTGAGTTATGACTCCACATTTGTTAAGAGAGCAAAAATGAAAAGGAAATGAGCACGTCACAGTTTGGGAGGCGACGGACCCACTGAAGCCCACATAGGGCGCTAGCGGAATCTCTGTGGAAAACGGTTTCAGAGTTTCTTTAAATGTTAAGCATATTTAGGGAGCGGGAAGGAGGAGGGAGGGATCTATAAAAGGAAGAGATGATGGGAGAAGAAAGAAGGGAGAGGAGGAACAAGGGGCATCAAGGAATGAGAGAGAGGGCGACCTCAAAGTAAACAGCCCAAATTTAATAGTTCAGGAAATAATTATAATGATACCAACACCAAAGGATGGGAATGATACAAATGGGCTAGACAATTCGTGTAATACTGCTGACAATGTACAAAGATAGATCACTACAGAAGAGGTTCCGACCTTAAACATAATTGGGATCCAAGGATATATAGAAAAGTATTCCCACAAAAAGACATGCAAGGGGAAGAGAGGTCTTTGGTGGGGGCATGGAAGAAGGGGGCGGAGGGGCACAAGAGGGTAAAGGGGAACTCATCTGTGCAATGTACAATGAAATGCATATGTGGAAATGTCACGATGAAATGCATGTCAGAATGAATCACATTAAGTTGTATGTTAAAAATTTCCAATAAAAAAAGCTAAGCCTATAACTACAATTATTTCCCCTCTCCTCCACTCCCAGGGACTTACTTAAAGGAAACACAAAGCTTATGTCCATGCACTCCCTCATTCAAATACTCACAGCGTTTCGGTAGCATGTTTGTAGGGAAAAAAACCTGGAAACAACCCAAATGCCCGTGAGCAAATGACTCACCGAGTCGTGATGTATCTACACAATGAAATGCCACTTGGCAATAAGAGTGAAATGTTGCACATGAGCACGTAGATAAGTCTCCAAACAGTTAGGCAGAGTCTAAGAAGCCAGACACATAAACGTGACATGGGCTGAGTTCACTTCTACTAAAGTCTAGAAAATGAAAACTGACCTATAGTAAACAGAAAGTAGATCAACGGTTTGTGCGAGGATGAGGCAGGGCAGGAAGTTAGCAATGAGAGGGATTACGGACTTTTGCAGATGGAAGCTATGTAAATGATCATGATGGTAGTGACAGGTGCATGTATGTACACACGTCAATGTTTACCAAATTATACAATTTAAATTTGTAGGCTTTATTTTATATCAGTCATGCCTTCATAAATCTGTCTAAAATGTAAAGAAAAAAAAAAGGCAACACAAAACAACGTTTTCTCTGCCTCATTCTTGTCTGCGCAAATGTCTCCAACCAAATCATGTTGTTAGGTGCTGTTGAATCGGTATCTGACTCATAGCGACCCTGTGTACAACAGGAGAAACACTATTATCAGTGCTCCTCTGCTGTTCATAGGGTTTTCAATGGCAGATTGATTTTTGGGAGTGGGTTGCCAGGTCCTTCTCCCAAGCCTACAGCACCTGGTGTTCCCAGGTGGTCTCGCATCCAAGGACTAACCAGACCCAACCCTGCTTAGCTTCTGAGATCTGACGGGATCGGAAGCCACAGGGCTGTGGCTGCAGGCACCCAAATCATAGAGTTCCCAATTTTCCTCACCAGTGCTCTTACAATGGGAAGAGAGACTTGGTATGGTTGAGCATTCAGTTTAAGTTTTCACTCTATACTCGCTGGACTCAGCCCGGACTTTGCCCTCAGCCATGTCGTCCCTGAGGCTGTCAGAGATGATGAATTCTTTCAAAGCCACTCTAGGGCCTCCTGGTCCTTCATTACATAGTCATAGTTTCTAATTTCCCATTTTCCTACATGCACCCTCACTGGGGCCAGAAATGGAAGACAACGTGTTACCAGAGAAGGTCTGTCAGGTCTCGGAAGCTAAGCAGGGTCAGTCTGGTTAGTCCTTGGATGGGAGACTGCCTGGGAACACCAGGTGCTGTAGGCTTGGGAGAAGGACCCAGCAACCCACTCCCCAAAAAACAATCAGCCATTGAAAACCCTATGAACAGCAGAGAAGCACTGACGATAGTCTTTCGCCTGTTGTATGCAGGGTTGTTAGGAGTCAGATACCGACTCGATGGCACCTAACAACAACAACAACCTTTGAAGGAGTCCCCTCAATCAATGGGGTTGCCACACCTCCAGAGGGGCCAACTTGCAAAAATCTGATTTCTATTCTTAAAGAATTTAATTTAAAAAAAAAAGAAAAGTTCATCTAATTACAGAGTCTTTTTCCTTCTTTGCCCCAAACACATACATGGAATCAAATGATATTTAAAAGGAACATCTGTAAAGTATCTGGGAATTTTGCAGAACTTAAGTCTTAGGAAAATAAGTTAAATATCAGCACGGAAAGTGCCTGAAACAAAACATTTAAGTCAGGGAAATGTGATTACATCTGAACGGTCATCCCCAGCTCACTTCCAAGGCAGGAGGGTTGTGGGCAATTCGGCTCCTGAAATGATTCAGGCGATGCCTGCGATCGCGTCCATAGCCAGCGGTAGGGCTCCGCGTAAATCCTGTTATGATAAGGTCGGCTGGAGGTAAATGTCAGGAGGAGGTTATGGCTTTCCAGAGCAATGAAAACAGGAACTCAAATTCCAGATGTTTCTGGAAATCTACATAATAATCAGAGATTTGGGGCTTCCAAAAGTGCTGCTCAGTCTCTGGTTTTGTGCTCTGCCTGGGTACAAAGACATCCGTGTGTTCAGGCATAGGATTTTAGCCACTGGCCCCAAATCAACAGGAAATGCTTTTGCTAATGTGTGTTTTCTGTGAAGGCAAGATCAGGCCATGTTCTTTGGGTCATGGGAATTCACAAGGTGCCCGGAGGTTGACCAGGGCTATAACGAGTTTTCAGGAAATAATGATGGCTGATAACAACGGCAGGCTGGGCGGAGAGACAGAGCTCTTGGATTTGCACCTGAGGATGCGTGGAGAGCCTGAGTGGTTGAGCTAATGGCACGGGGCATCCCCAGCATGCACTGGCTTCTGGTGCTTGGTCGTCGTAATGATCACCATCTTCAAGCTGCAAAGGACTTTCTATGACATGGAGTGGACGGTGGCAGCTTTGTCCATCGTGATGTTTGTGATCCACTGGGGGCCTCGCATTGGTCACCCTTGCCACTAGTTTTACCACTGACCATATTTACCTGCCTGCAGCTGTACCACTGCGGCAGCCGATCCCATCAGATCTTGGAAGCTAAACAGGGTTGGGCCTGGTTAGTTCTTGGATGGGAGACCACCTGGGAACACCAGGTGCTGTAGGCTTGGGAGAAGGACCCAGCAGCCCACTCCCAAAAAACAATCAGCCACTGAAAACCCTATGAATAGCAGAGAAGCACTGACGATAGTATTTCGCCTGTTGTACGTAGGGTCTCTATGAGTCGGACACCAGCTTGATGGCACCTAACAACAGCAGCCACATTTACTTAACTCATATACTCTATGATCCCCACTGCCTAGTACTTATCCTAGTAGCGAGGCTTTCCACTCTCTCATCCCACTTAGCATTTTTAGTTTGATCTTCTACTTCTCAGTGTATATCCTCTAAACCACTAGATGACCCACAGTGGACATAGGTTACAATATTGGCCTTTATAATCTGCCAGAGAACTTATTATTCATTTGATTTGAATGTACCAATGCATTCATTACATTCCCTTGTTTTTCCTGACTTTTCCTAGTTTGAGATTTGTGACTTCATTCCCTCTCCTACTATGTTCTTTATTTTGGCACTTCTCAGACTATCTTGGGGAAAACTTTGTAAATTTTATTGCCACCTCAGTAAAACAAAGACAATAGTATCTATCTAACTTATGCAATTGTTTTGAGGAGTAAATGAGTATACACACACACACACACACACACACACACACACACACACACACACACAAAGGTACAGGCCTGAGGTTTAGTTTAGCTGGTAGAGTGCTTGCTCTGCACTCTTTGAGGCCCTTGGTTTGGCCCCTAGGACCACAAAAAAGTGGGAGAAGGACCTGGAAGCCCACTCCTGAAACAATCAGCCATCAAAAGTCCTATAAATAGCAGAGAAGCACTGACATAGTGCTGGGCATGGCAAAGTGTCAGCATTTTGTTCTGTTGTACATAAGGTTGCTATGAGTCGAACCCAACTCGACAGCACCTAACAACACGTGAGACTCTATAATATATATTATATATACTTTCTAATATATATATTTATATATATTAGAAAGCAAGTTTCTAATATATATATTACAATTAGAATATATATATTATATATTAATATATATTACTATATAATATATATAATATACATAATATAATATAATATAAAATATAATATAATATAATTATATATAATACTAATATTAATATATATTAGAATTAGAATAATATATAATATATATTATATATACTTTCTAATATATATTTATATATATTAGAAACTTGTTTTCTGGAGAGTGCTATATAAATATTGATAACAAACAAAAGCCATATAATATTATAAAGTAATAAATGTATGTTTATATTATATATAATATATATGTATATTTATCTCATATATAAACCTTGCTATTTGGATACTCTGAGATTTTAAATTAATTAGTCTATTAGTTAATTCCCCCACACATCTGTCAGTTTGCCGCCCTGTGGGGGATTGTGTGCTGCGATGAGGCTGAGAGCTCTGCCACTGTAACCTCGGACATGAGCAAGGTTACCCATGGTGGACAGGTTTTCAGCTGAGCTTCCAGACTAAGACAGACTAGGGAGTAGGACCTGGCGAGCCACTCCCGAAACAACTAGCCATTGAAAAGCCTATGGATAGCAAAGAGACACTGTCAGATATAGTGCCGGAAAATGAGGCCCCCAGGTTGGAAGTCACTCAAAAGACTACTGGGGCAGAGTTGCCTCCTCCAAGTAGAGTATACCGTGATGAAGGAAATGGAGTAAAGCCCCAAGGTGTTCAACTTGCTGATGTGGCACGACTCAAAATGAGGAGAAACAACTGTAAACATCCATTAATAATTGGAACATGGAATGTACGTAGTATGAATCTAGGAAAATTAGAGATCATTAAAAGAGAAATGGAGCACATAAACATTGACATTCTAGGCATCAGTGAGCTAAAATGGACTGGCATAGGCCATTTTGAGTCAGACAATCATATGGTCTACTATGCTGGGAATGATAAACTAAAGAGAAATGGGGTTGTATTCATCATCAAAAAAGACATTCCAAGATCTGTCATGAAATACAATGTTGTCAGTGATAGAATAATATCCATACACCTACAAGGAAGGCTAGTTAATATGACTATTATTCAAACTTATGCACCCACCACTAAGGCCACAAATGAAGAAAGGGAAGACTTCTATCAACTTCTGCAATCTGAAATAGATCAAACATGCAATCAAGACATACTGATAATCACTGGTGACTGGAACGCAAAGGGTGGAAACAAAGAAGAAGGTTCAGTAGTTGGAAAATTTGGTCTTGGTGACAGAAACGAAGCTGGAGATCACATGATATAATTTTGTCAGACCAATGACCTTTTCAGTGCAAATACATTTTTTCAACATCATAAACGGAGACTATACACATGGACTTTTCCAGACAGAACATACAGGAATCAAATTGACTACATATGTGGAAGGAGATGATGGAAAAGCTCTGTACAAAATGTCAAAACAAGACCAGGGGCTGACTGTGGATGAGACCATCAACTTCTCATATGCAGGTTCAAACTGAAGCTGAAGAAAATTAGAACAAGTATACGAGAGCCACAGTATGACCTTGAGTATATCCCACCTGATTTCAGAGACAACCTCAAAAATAGGTTTAATGCATTAGACACAAATGATAGGAGACCAGAAGAGTTGTGGCATGACATAAAAGATATCATTCAAGAAGGAAGCAAAAAGTTCTTAAAAAGACAAGAAAAAAAGAAAAGACCAAATTACATGTCAAAAGAGACACTGGACCTTGCCCCTGAACGTCGAGCAGCTAAAGCAAAAGGAAGACATGATGAAGTTAAGGAACTAAACAGAAGATTTCAGAAGGCAGCTCGAGAAGACAAAAACAAATATTATAATGACATGTGCAAGGAGCTGGAGGCAGAAAACCAAAAGGGAAGAACACACTTTGTGTTTCTCACGCTTAAGGAAGTGAAGAAAAAATTCAAGCCTCGAGTGGCAGTAGTGAAGGATTCTACAGAGAAAATATTAAATGATGCAGGAAACATCAAAAGAAAATGGGAAGAATACACAGAGTCATTATACAAGAAAGAATTGGTAGATGACCAACCATTCCAAGAGGTTGCATATGAAGAAGAACCAATGGTGGTAAAGGATGAAGTGGAAGCTGCCTTGAAAGAACTGGTGAAACACAAGCCTCCAGGAATTGATGGGATACCAATAGAGATGTTTCAACAAACAGATGCAGCACTGGAGGTGTTAACATGTTTATGCCAACAGATTTGGAAAACAGCTACTTGGCCAACTGACTGGAAGAGATCCATATTTGTGCCTATTCCCAAAAAAGGGGATCC